>PVLD010007804.1:67184-88660 GCA_004027595.1 Dinomys branickii
ACTAAATTTGCATGTCTGTATATGGGTCCATACATCTACAATTCGAAGATATCAATGGATAAAGCAACAACTACTGTTGAGACCATATCACCTTGTCTATAGATTAGTTGTGATTGTACTATTTTCTATGATAATGGGTGTCTGTTTGTCAATATGTTTTTGTACTTTTATGTTTCTAAAAAAAAAAAAAAAAAAAATTCTCAGTTGAGTATGAGCTCTTGAAAGAAGAGTTGCTGAGCTCTTTTTAAAATTTACAATGAAACACAGTACAATCTTCCTTCGGCTTACATGGCATTATATTTCTTTTTAAAAAATTTTTATTTTAAAGAAAATAGTACAAAAAAGAACAATAGAAAAATACAAACCACATAAAGCAAGAACATTAACAGTGATACGGGTCTTCAAATCAAATGATAGGAATTAACAGTGGTTGTTAGGTTACATATTGTTATTTGCAATGAAGTTGCTTAGATTACAAGAGGTAAAAATAGAGAGCGATGAAATCATTGAAGGGAATAAGAAAATAACAATTTAAAAGAACAATACAGTTTCTCCAGGCAGGATGGTAGGAATTCAACAGTGGTTGTTATGTTGCAAATTGTTGTCATCACAGAAGTTGCTCGGATTACCAGATACAAGCGTGTAAATTGGTCAAAATTATATATATATATACACACATACATATATACATGTATGTATATATATATAAAACTTTTAATCATCAACTCTTCCCCTCAACAAACCATGAGACACCAGCAGTACAGTTATGCCATTGATCCATATATATATATATGGATTATATATATATATATATATATATATATATATATATAAAATGCTGTGGTACTTACTTTTTCTTCTTTCTCTCAGTGCAGGCTGGCCTTGTGCTCACTTGATATCCCATGCTAGTCTCAAACTCAAACGATCCTCCTGCCTCAGCCTCCTGAGTACTGGGATTACAGAAGTGTTCCACCATGACTGGTGGTATTATATTTCTGAAAACTTCAACAGATATTAAAATCTGACCCAAATCCTTAGAATTTGATTTCTAGACTAAAGTTTGAAAGTTCTTTACTTATACAAATTTCTAATGGAAAATTTAAAACTTGTTTGAGACTTTCTCTTAATTTATAGGACATCTAAGATTTTAGGTTCCTATCACCTAAGTGGCAAAGCACGTCACTTTGTGTACAATTTAAAATACCCTCACAGATTTATACTTTGGTTCTAGAGAATAGTGGTAGAGAAGTACTCTTTTAGACACCCTGGAGTATCTCGAGGTTTAAGGTGCCCACCCAAACTGTCAGGTGAGGACATCTTTCTACCTATCCTTTCAACCAACAGACTCTGAGAGACAGATGTGAATGTGTGATGTGCGTAGCAATGGACTTCTCTTGGCAAATTTTCAAATGTAGATAGTGGATATTATTATAATTCATAAAGTAACACTAATTTAAAATCATGTGACAAACTTTTATGTCATATATTTCATTAACTTGAGAATGAACAAAAATCTGTTATGTAGAAGACCATGAAACTTCTTGAAAGCAGTTATCACAATAAAAATATTGTTGAGGTACCAGTAATAACTATAAGGAATAGTTGATATTTTTCAGCAAAACTATAAGACCAATGATATGCACCAGGCAATGGAGCGGAAGGTAAGGCGCGGAGCTGTAGCCCCTGCGTAGAGCGGGAGTGCAGGCCACGCGGGCGGTTAAAAAGTGAGTCAGGAGGTTGGTCAGGTGCTGAAGGTCCCTAACTGTCGGAAATGCCATCAATGGGTCAGTGATCAAGTTTAGCAACGTTAGTAAGGTGTGGTTCGCAAATTGTCTTTCCCTCCTTTGTAATACCTAATTGTTCTCACAGCTTTATGGGTGCACTCAAGGTTTTTGTAAATGATGTTAAATAACTCACCAGGTCTAATAAAATCAGTATGTTCACTACCAAATGTATGATCCCAGTGAGTAAGAGGTGCATGAAAGAGCCCAGACCGACCAGTGGAAGCAGGACATGTTAACCCTTTGTAGGCCCCGTGTTCACATCCACTTTGTAGCAGGTGCTGCTAGATTTAGTCATCTAAACTGCAGATCACTGGGTCATGGGAGGTTTAGAATGTTGATTTTACAGGAAAGAAAGCTAGAAACTCAAAGAGGCTGTGTTTTACTCAAACTCACACTTAAGTGTCTCAGTAATTTTCTTTATCTTAACACTAAGTTGGAGCAGTCTGATTTGGGGGCAGCTTTAAACAATAAAAGGAGGTGGGAAGGAGGAGAAAGGAAGGAAAAGCGAAAAGCATTAAGATGTGTCCCAAACACGTACAACCGGTTCCCCAGCAATGAGGTAAATATTCCATACTGCAAAAATTTACTAATGAAAATTTAAAAATTTTAAAATATTAAAAAATTTTCCCATTGAATGGGGGAGCAGACAGGTCTCACCCAGGAAAGCAGTCTCCCTCGATTGAAGCCAATTTAGAAGCTGACCAAATGTTTAGATTGCCAGGATTCCCTCGATTCTTTATTCTGCTTTCAGGCTCGCCACAGATGAGGGGGGAGAGAACATAGAACATCATGGGGGACCACAAATTATAAACTGAGTCCAGAGGATACACAAGGCCATCCTTGTTGGGCTCTGTAACTCAGAAGGTGGAAAATTTGCTTCTTTCTTCCGGTCACTGCTGAAGCCCAAGGGCTAGTGACACGGTGATGCTCAGAGAACAGGGTAAGACTAGTTGAGGACAACGGTCTTCAAAGCAATGCAGAAGCAGCAGTAAAGTTTCCCTTGGGGGGGGGGAACCAGGTTCTTTATTGACGTTTGTCTCAGCCTTGCAAGAATATTTTGTTCTTTGTAACAGCCTGCAGCACGTGCCACGCTGTTCCAGGAGAAGTACTCTGCCCCCTCTGAAAATGTGTGTATGTGCTCAGTCCATAGGGGGCAGGACAAAGATCTCTTTGTTTTTGCCCCTCCTGAGGCTCCGACCTTGCAGCCTTGCTTCACACGTTACTAAACTGTCTGTCTCTTGTTTCACCCTTCGCTGTATCCCTCCAAGGCAGTTGGGGACCTTGGCCCGGTCCCTGGCAGAACATGGTCCACATGCATATTTCAGTACAGACATTGGTATTCATGACTTTGAACTTAGATTGTAAAATAAAAAGAGCAAAAGTTGATTTGTTAGAAAATTAACTTATATCAAAATAAATAAATGATGAATTCTGCAGCACCAAATGATCGTTTAAATTTTCTTCATATGTAGTTTTAAAGAAAATGGCCATTTCTCAAATGAGTACCAGTTGAATCAACCTAAAGGTAAAGTGAGTTTCATGTTGACTATACAAATATGCAGAATGAGAATCTCGCTAAAGCAATGCCTTACATTTTATTGCTGAAGAAAGCACTTGAAAATAGTTCATCTAAATTTTGGTCCTCTTGGCTTCTTAAACTGACAAATAGAAGCATTTTTATAGACAAAATCATGCCACAGAAAAATTTATAATCCATGCTGGAGTCTTTCAAAGGATTTTAGATGTTTGATTCAGAAAACAAATATAGATGTGAGCAGGTGGGTCAGAGTGCAGAAAGAAGTCATTTTTTTCCCCGAAATCCTGCTCTGAAGCGATTACTTGAGTAATGAGCTGGAGCATATGTGTCAAGATTTGAAATTACTTTCTAAAGTCTTGAAATTACATTGTTTTTGTGAATATTCAATTTAAACTAATATCTATATCACATTCTTTTATCACTTCAACTTCAGAGTATTTTTTTTTTAAGTCTTGAATGCTTCTGTCCCTTAGAGAATTTTGTTTGCTTCTTCAACCGGTTTGTATAAATAGAATATTACTCTACATCCAATATTTTTAAATTTAATTTATGATTTATAACTTGGAGGGCCATTAGTACTGAGTAGAAATAGCTATGGAATATTATTGTCAATAACTTAAGAGCATAACAGAATATTTAATTCTCCTCACACTGGTTTTTACCATTTTTAAATCAGGCTTAATATTTGTTCTCCTAGTTCTTCTTCTGTCCCTGTTTGTGTGGTTGACATCTCTGTATTTCCAGGTAAGCTTCTATTCGTCTAATTTCTCCTTGGCGTGTATATGCTCACTCTCCATAACCTGTGGCTTCTTCTTTTCTAATGACAGCCCAGCTCAGTTCTCCTCACTGCTGATCACTTTAACTGAAATTAGATTAGCTTCACCAACCCCGCCCATCACCCCAAATTAATTTCACTGCACCATGGTATCCTTTTGTGGAAAATACAACCTCTACTATTTTCCTATTAAATAGCTTCTAAAGAAATTAGAATTCTTGCTACAAATCGTTGTCCAGTTTCTTTTCAAAGCTCCTCATTTTTTTCCCTGTAGTTCTTTAAATTCAGTATTTTGTTCTGCCTCTTCAAGCTTTCCCAAGCCCTGCGATGTAACACATGCTCTTTAGCCTACCTAGCACCTCCTCCGGCTTTCTATTGTCACGTCTAGGTTGGTCTCAAGTCTCATCTACGGTGCCAGGATGCCCTGATTATACCAGCAGATGTGAGCCTTCTTTTTTGTAAAGACAAATAACTATTTTCTTTTCATTACCCCTTTTGTTTACTTGACCCTTTAAATCTTAATTTTTTTTTTCCCGAAAGATTTTGGCTATTTAGTGGCGGAATACAGGCGTTAGATTTCCGGAGTCGTAGGCTAGCACATAGCACTGCGTGTACACTCCAGGAGTAAATTAAAATTTGCTGTCTTGATTATTTGAACATTTACTACCTAGATAAACACAGGGTTGCTTGTCTTGTGCCTTTGAGAAAAGTCAAATACACATTGCATGAGAAACAGATCACAGCCGCGGAGTTCCAGCTGGGACGCCCATCAGAAAGTGCTGAGGCAAACATTGAGCGCAGCCAGTTCCCAGGCCGTTTTGCATTCTCCAGTAAACTCAAACCCACCAAAGCTGAGATCAACTCCACCTTCCAGAGTTTAGGAGCTCTTCAGAGGTGGGGGTTTTTAACAGAAACATCTGAGATCACATCATGCAAAATTTTAACAAATATCTTGCAAGAACAGTTCTTTTAGTTGAGGCAAGTAATGTTTTGACTTCATGTCAGTTAATGAATTTCTTAGCTGTATACTGGGAAAAGTATGCTTTTTATGTGTGCTCCCTATCAAGCTTCGGCTGGGGTAATTTGATGTGTGACTTTTGGCTTCCTCAGGCAGCTGGGCAGCATGAGCCAGTGATGACCACAGCGTGCTCTGTGCTCCGTTGCCGTCTCTGTGTGTGTTTTCAACTTTCACACAGCAGTGGGTATATGAGTGGTTGCCTCAAGGACTTCCCTGCGTGCTTATACTCTGTTAAGGTGAAAAAGCTTCCAGGAGGAAAAATTTCTACCTTTCTATCCTGTAGTAGAGTGAACCAAAAATTAACATGTGTGTGTACATGAGTTATCTGAGAACCCGCATTGAATGTTTTATAGTTGTCTAAATTTATAAACATAGCTGTCAGAGTATGATGTTTTTAACAATTATGTTGGATCGTGAATATTAAAATAAATGAGTTTAGGAATTTGGGCTTTGTTTCACCTTGAGTTGTACTAAGTTTCAAAAAGCCTGTGAGCAGGGCTGGGGATATAGCTCAGTGGAATAAGCGCCTACCTAGCAAGTGCAGGGTCCTGAGCTTGATTCCCAGTACTGCAAAAAAAAAAAGAAAACAAAAAACAAAAAGCCTGTGATACAGGTCTTACTTATTGATGCTACTTCCTAAATTCCACATTAACATTCCATTTTTTTGGGTAGTTTTACAAAAGTTAAATAGGTTACTAGCTTCATCTTTGCTTGGTATTTATTTCACCTTTTTTCCATGTCATATGCAAATGTAAGTCTTTCTGCCAATATCTTTCTTCATTCTCTCATCTGAAAGCTGATGCAAAGCAGTCATTAAACTTGATAGCGATATCCGCCACCCCCATGAATAAATCACGCTCCCATTTCACAGAGGCCCCGTCACCTCTGGCCCTGACCCCTGCTTTCTTCTCTTGCAAGGACCCTGATTTATCTCCAACTCTTGCATGATCTTCCTTTTATTTTCTACCCTTAATTTTCTTATCATATATTTTACACTTTAAACTTCATTCTGTCATCGCAGTAGTTCCCTCTACCTCATGTTTTGTATTGTATATTTTCTTCTTTCTTGGCTTTGATTAGCTTTTTGGACTCGTCTTCTTTTCCACATTGACTTCTTATTCTAACTGAAGCATGCTTATTATATCTAAATGATGTGCAGAGCTCTCGAACATAATTTAGTTTCTCCTCCAGCGTATTTCATTCCCTTTTTCCTCTCACTTTCTGCCATTTATTTTTCATTTGGTTATTATATATATTTCTTCTCAAAATTTACCTTTCTTTCTATTGCAAATCATACTTGTTCATCTTTTTGCATTCCATCTGGTAGACCTTACCACAGATCCAACTTTATTATTATGATTGTATGCGCTATTTTTTATCTGTAATAATATCCTCAGTTACCTAAAACTACTTTTGCAATTACAAAGAAACCACACATTTTCTTGATCTTTGAAAAATGTTGTAAGAAAGTATTGTAAGCAGGAAGTTATTAGTGTAGGAGAAACCACGTTGGTGGAATCGCTGTTAGAACTTTCAGCTTTGAACTTCATACACAGAAAACCATTAAATGCTGGGATAATGGAACCAGTTGCGTCATGTCCTTTTTGTTTGGCTACCTCTGTGGTTTGTCAGTCCCCATAGGATATAGGACACGAGGAGGTCTTGAGAGGTCATTTAATCTATTGCTCTGTGGCCTGAAAGTTCTAAGGTGTCATATGCTCTACAAGATACCTTTTCACTTCAGTTCTTGCCAGTTTAAATGGTGTTTGGAATTCTTGGTAAATATTTGGGAAGGCTACAAATGTCATATAAGAAAGAAAAAATTGGTACAGACAGAAATTACAGAAATGTCACTGAAAACTTCAAATAAGAGGTTGCTAGAACAATCAGAGCATTGAGCCATTGGAAAATATAGTTTATTGGTTTACTGTAGAATTTTTAAAATAAATCAGAACTGGTTATATGGGCTTTTATGTTATATAAGCACCAATGAGCCAAGTGTATGGGAGATAAGATGCCTATTTTCTGTGCAGTACTGTGGGCTGCTTCAGTGACGACCTACTGTCTCCATCAGATTAACAGTCTCAGAAGAAGCAGAAATGATATTGCAGTTATTGTAAGAATGTAAATACCCATTCACCGTACATTCAATTAAACAATGTTAATTTTTAACAGTATTTCTGACTTCATCTCTGACTCATTGGTGTTGTGTGGTTCCATGACCAATTTTGTGATACATAACAGAGGGATAGGGTGCAGAGAGGAATGGTGTTCCATTTCATCATTACTACAAAAGAAAATATATGAAACTCTGAGCTCCACACATTAGCTCTAATTTTAGGAAAACAGTGATTCTTCAGGCTAGTGACCCACGGATCACAGTGACAGTGAAATAAGGAGAAATCTAGGAGTAATAAAAGTGATTATTATTTTCAACTAAGACGTAAAACAAGCCTCTTGTTATTTGTTTTTCCCTTAAATTTTTAAGAGTTTTCTTAAAGGAATTATTACTTCAAAAATCATTAAAGATTTCACATAAAATATGGAAACAATAAGGAATGAACACATACACACTAGGACATACGTATGTGATAAATGCCTGTGACAGAATTGTTCATTTAGTGAAGATCAAATTATTAAAATTAAAGGGAATGCCCATAAACATCCTGTAGTTAAGAGTGATTAAGAAGCAGCAATTAACAAAAATCTGGGGAAAATCATAAGTCTTCATGCAGAGGCAATTTCATCAGAGAAACAATTTAGACATTTAATGCATGTTTGACATTCATGGCAGCACGCTTTGGCTTGATGAACCTTTACTATTATTTAACATGAGGGCATTTATAACAAAATATTTAATTCATGATGAGTGTTTCAAAGGAAAAAAATAATCCAATATACAAAGAAAATAGAGGGGAAATGCTGTAGCAATTTGGAATAGGATCTGGGTTTTATATATCACAGAATTATCAATGAAACAAACCAAATGTTTTCCAGCATGAATATTCAGAGAAATTAAAATTCACAACAGAGATAATTGGCATTTAGCAAGGTAACATAAACCAACTTTGGCACCGAGCATTGTGCCCACAAATATATCATTTTTTATCAACTAAAATTATTGCCCTTGCTTCTTGTCATTACTGGTAGTATAGCCACTGTTGCTTTTTCATTATTTAACTGTGGGAATGGCTCTTCAGTTCTCAGAGTCTGTTTGTCTGTGTCGCCAGACAATGTTTACCTTGAAGAATAGTCATGAGGATCAGCTAGGACAACATTTATGTATAAATTACATAAAACTATAACTGACACATATTCAGTCAATAATACATTTTAGCTTTCACTACATTTGGCTAATGGTCTCAAGTCTTCTTAATACCATTCTACATGTGATTGCCCAATTATTATTTTCCAAACAACGTTCTAGCTGCATCCTAGCCCTGGTCCAAAGTACTTTCTCATTACATTCAATTTTAGCAATTAAGCTTCACCCTCCTAATTCCCCTTATTGTTTACTCCCCTATCTCCACACAGCCTACAAATACCGCTGCTTGTCACTGCACAGCGCACCTCCGCACCTCACTCACGCGCTTCTGTTCACACCGCCTACTCTGTTGTGCTGTGCAGGATCCTGGAGTCTACGCTGGCCTTTGTCCTCTTTCGCTCCTACTGATTTCCCGGTTTTCTTCTCTTTCCCGTGGAGCGCGGAGAAGTACATTTCCCAGATACCCTAAGCAAATGATTCCCAAATAATGTTAACCAAAGAGTGGCAGGGACAGAAAGCAGAGATGGGGAAAAGAGATGAGTTCTGCTTTTCTTTTTTTT
Source organism: Dinomys branickii (assembly GCA_004027595.1). Lineage (NCBI taxonomy): Eukaryota > Metazoa > Chordata > Mammalia > Rodentia > Dinomyidae > Dinomys > Dinomys branickii. The sequence continues at coordinate 76,124 of PVLD010007804.1, forward strand.
CTGTCCCCCAGGCAAAAATCTAAAGGAATATCTCAGTTTCCATCATGTTTGTTTATTCACCCAGTTTACCCCTTCTGTGGCCTTTGATTCTCGACCTTGGACTCTCTATTTTGGGGTATATTCAAGCTGTCTACTCCGACTTCCCTTCTTCTTTAGGGTGCAGATGTCCGCAGACATAAGTGTCCTCAGGTTTAGCTACTTTCTGAGTTGCCTTGTTAGCGCTGTTTCTGTCTCCTGCACCTAGTTTCCCGCACTGCATTTTCTCAGTCTGAAGAATAGAGGCTGATTTCTGACCCTTGCCAGCTGATGACCGCAGCAGGCTGACAAGGGTCTGTACTTGAAACTGGGAAAACTGCTTCTCAGTGCCCCACTTTCTCCACCGACAATCTAATAGTGTTCTTGGAGCTTTAAGTAAACAGCACATATGAAAGCAAATAATATATAGCATGCACTAATTAACCCATATTTGCTCTTTCAGTCTAGATTTGCTACACTTTTAAATATGTATGAGATAAATTAATTGAGGATTTGCATGTAAATAAAGAAAAAGATGTTTACTTTTCATATGCAACCCCGTCCCTATTATTTATGCTCTGAAGTTGTCTTATTAACCAGAATCTTAAAGCATTTTAGTTGTAAGCATGTATTAAATAGATTTGATGGATTGCTGTGAAGCTTTTGTGTAACATGTGCCATTTTCTAGATACATGTAGAAGATCCTACTCTAAGAAACTATTATGTGGAGAGGTTAATATGGATGAACTGAGGGCGAATCAGCCCCCAGAGTCCTGAGGGAGACAGCGGGAAAAGCAAAGGACTTGTCAGATACACAACAAGGTTGGGGGATTAGAATAAGGAATCAGAAGGAACTTTCCAATTACTGAGGATTTTCTTTTTCTGCTCTTAGTCTGCACAAGGTCCTAAAGCATTCTGAAATTGCTTTTCACCGACGGAGGCCAACAGTTTGGGGATCAGTGATGTTTATGTACTTTTATCCAATCTGAAAGCTCAGATGGGGGTGTGGCTTTCAATTGTTTTACTGATTAATCTGGGAACACTTATTCACCCTCCAAAAGGTTTGTGTATTCCTTCTGCCAGAACCACAGTTACAATGATCTAGCCAGGCATTCACATAACATTGATGAGCACAACATCAACAAAAGTTCTGTGCTCTGCCTGTACAAAGATCCAATTCCAAGAGTGATGTCTGCAGAATCAAAAACAATGATTCCATTTCCTCCCAGCAAATGCCTTCTGCTTTAAGAACCTGGGAAGCTAGAAAACTTCATCTTGCTTTATTGAAAAGGGTAAATATAACTCCTACTAAAAACAAGAACATATTGGTTGAGCCATTTTATACATCTAGCCATTATACTGTTGCATCTAGAATAAATTTAGGTTGGATAAATTAAGGGAACAAAGAACACAACGCATGTCAAAGATCATTGTCATATGAGCAAGCCAATTTTCCCACAGCCTGTTTTCATCTGTGGGTTAGATGTAGTAGCTAGAAGGGGATGAAATTTTCAACTACCTATTTGTTCCACAGAAATATTTTAAAGATATGTCAAATTTGTCTAGAATTGACGTCATCATTGATAGTCTTCCATCTGAATCTGCTCGGAAGCCGTGAAGATGTGATAAATCCAAAGACTGCCCCTGCTCTGAGCCCAGAAGTGAAGATTTAATCACAGGAGCATGAACCAGAGCTCATGTTTGCAGATGTGTGAGCCACCCTGGACTTCACTCCCTTAGTTTAGATTGTCATCTTTCCCCTTTTGGGCGCTGTACAGGAAATCAAACTGAGGACCTTGCACTTACCAGGCCTGCACTGTGCTGCTGAGCTATCTCCCCAGCACCTTTAATCTTTCCTTATGAAACACTGAAACAAATTTCTACTAGAAGGCCTCACCTCAACACTGTCTACCCAATTCGCTTGTCAGAAAATTATCTGGGACACATAAATGTAAATATGAGCATTAACATTTAATGAGATTACAGTCCGTTCACGCGCCTAGCCATTACTCTGTCTCTACTAAATTACCTGAAAGAAGAGGCAGCCTGTACTGTTGGCTTTTGTTGTGGCTGTTTTCTGAGGTAATAACCCTTCCATGGTTTTGAACGAAAATGTTTATTTTTAGGAAGATTTATTATGAAGTAGGAGTTGAGATTATGACAGTAGGGAAGAACCTTGAGTATGAAAGAGAAAGAAGATAAGCAACAAAACCTTCAAAGAAGAAGACAAAAAGGAAATGAAGCTGTGAAACATGTTAAGAATGGAATGATCATAAAAGAACTTTGGGGAAATAGCATGGAGGGCAAGAACATTTTAAGAAGTAAGACTTACCTATTCATCCTGGGGTGTGAAAGTGTTTTATTCTCTCCTCGAAATATTTTCTGTCTGTGTCTTACGTTTTGAGGTGCTGTTCACAGTCCATCACCTCCCTGCGTCCCCTTGTTTCCGCAGAGTCTCTGCAGGAAAGCGCTTCCGCTCTGCGGTAGCCACTGTTGCTTACGCACAGTCCCCGGATCTGCATTCTCATCCCTCTCAGTTATCACATTCTAAGCCTAGAATTAGTCTTTGCCTGGCCTTTGCTGTGAGATTGGACAATGCAAAATTGGCTGAAGATAGCCTCCCAGTCCAATAGTTCACCTTATTTCTCCTGTACACTACAAATTTTGTTTAACTATATTCTATTTCATGAATTTCAGGTTATGCGTCACCCTGGTTTCTTTTTTCTTATACCATAACTTATTGAGTCCTCACGTTTCATCAAAGCTGATTTCTAAACACGTCTTACGTTTTCTCTTCCATTGTCTCCACTTTCCTTCTGTTCATGTGGTTCTTCATCAGGTTTCGTGTGCGCTATTTAATAGGCGTGGTCCAGGCGTGTTTACCCACCCTCTCTGAGATCAAAATAACCTTGTCAGAGACGATTTTCTAAAGTATGATGCGGAAAACTCATAGGCAGACATTTCTCAAAAAGAAAGCAAATCAAGAGAGGAAAAGAGGGGAGAAGGAAGGAAAGTGAGCTGAAAAAAGGAATTACGATGTGTGATGTACGTGTACCAACCCACCACAAGGAGTAGACACGCAATGTACTAAAAATGGGTACAAAACATACAAAACATTGTACCAGAGGCTGAGAAGCGAGCAATGGGAAAGCGAAAGGATGATAAGAAGAACGAGAGGGCAGTTCTAAAGGAGGAGTAGTTTCTACCGCTCCGCAGGGTAACGATGGTTGACAATAAATTGTGCGCTTCAAATAGCTGAGAGAGGAATTTGAATGTTCCCAGCACAAATAAATGATGACTTTTGAGGTAGTGAAAATGCCAGTTACCCTACAAGGACCATTGCACTTTGTAGGTGTGCACTGAGGTCCTAAAATATGTGTAATTATGATATTCCAAAGCTTAAACATGTAGCAAAAATTTTAACTGCCTAATGGTCATAGGATCCCTAGCCTGTTAATATCTCAGACTGCTACAATAAAGAGCAGAACTCTATTTTTCTGATAACATTTTCTGTAAATCCTCTTTCCACATCTCAAAAACAAATAGAAAAATCTCAAGTTTTAAATTCAACAGGCCCTGTTACTGTATGTTACTGCTCATCTGGAGAATGTGTACCCTTAGATGGGGAGTTTGTTTTCTTTTTAACTCCTGTGCTCTGGTTGTTTTTTGTTGGGAGGATATTTTCTTATCATTATTACATTGTTTTGTATACTCCATTTGTGCACTTTTTTTTTCAGAATCAAAATGTTAAATCTAACTTTCCGAATAGGAGAGGATTTAATTTACAGTTGCAAGCTGTGCATTTTTGCAAACTTATATCTTCAACAACCATTAAATTGTGACTATAATAAAGGAAAATTATTTATAGCTCTTCTTTCTTCTCTCTGAATTATTTTACTCATAATGTAAACCTCTAACCTCATTAGTTTTGCAGTGAATGTTTTCTTTGGTTTCACTGATAATATTAAATAAAAAACACTAACTTTGAATATAATAAATATTTTGTACAATGATGCATTACTCAAATGTACTATGTGTTCACAATATATGTTATTCCCAGCATTTCTTCATTGTAAAAAACAAACTATGAAACAAGAAATTGGCTTTGCTTATTTTGTTTCGCCTTACTAAGCGAACGAAAGCATAAGCTCTGCTTTATACAAAGATGGTACAAATACTTTTCTTTCCTACACGAGAGCTCCAGTACATATTAATTAGTAAGCAAACAATCAGGCTACGGTACCCATGAAAGAGTAAGCAAATTCTTAAGCACCCTACCGCACAGAAAGAAACTCACTCCACAGGTGACAGGCCCCGCCCAAATGCTTTGTAAACAACAATGCTTCACATTTTGGCCTGAGTTTCCAGAAAGAAAGAGTGCTGTGTGACACAGAAAGGGAACCAAGCAAGACACCGCCACACTAAGCGCTACGATTGTAAAGTCAGGGTGAATAAGGAAAACTGAAAAAGCTATTCATCGAAGCTGCCTCCACGTGGGACAAAAGATTCTCATGTTTGAAGGAGATTTAGCTGTCCCCAAACAGCAATCTCACTCTGTACAGGAAATGAAAATAAAAGCAAGCAAGCAGTCAGTCAGAAACAGCCACCACCTTCTGGTACAGCCACTGGAGGACAGGGAGGATGTGCATCTCTGTGGGGTCCGTGCAATTATAAAAACATCTGAATGGGAATACTTGAAAATGATCTTTAACTCCGGTGGGCTGTTGAAATGACTTCTCTGAACTCTTCTCGTTTTTCGTAGCCTCTTTTTCTGACTCTCTAAGGTAAAGTATGACTTAAATGTTTTATGTCAGGCTTTCTGTGTTGGATTTGGGAGCTTATCTTAATTTTATTTTGTATATGTTGAGAGGTTTTAATAAATTGTATCAACCAAAAAAACAATGCGAACCATCGTTCTTGATGTGAAGTGGCAGCCTGTAGGCTTCAGCTGTTATTAAGTCTCATTGAGTTTTGAGTTTGAGCATCTTTTTTTCCTTCCAGCCTTAACTAATTATGATTCATATATGTTCACAGGATGCATTTCTTGGTGCTCAAGTGGTGCACAGCAGTTGAAAAACTGTAAACCGGAAAGCATCGGATTTGGAATCGGGTGATGGAGTCTGTTTGCTAATTATATTTGGTGTGTGCATGTGTGTGTGTGTGTGTGTGTGTGTGTGTGTGTGTGCGCATGTGTGTGTGTGTGGTTAGTTTTCATTGGATATGCTAGGCAAGTTCTGCAGTTCTTTCTTTCTGAACTTCTAAAATATAGACATGGATATGGAGGTGGGTATGGATATAGATCTATACTACAGCTACAAATACAGATACAGGGGTAGCTACAGAGACATAAATACAGATATAGCTGTAGATCACGGCCCACTCACACCATAACTGTTTGTGTGGAAGTGGGATGAGATCACAGAATGTCAACTTTTAAACCCTAAATTGGTGCACACATGGAATAGTTTTCTATTTTGAAAGTACCATTGGGAAAGAGGAGCAAATTGGCATCCTGTGATGTAAATTCTCATTTCCACTGTGTTACATACTTAGTGAACACAGGTGAGTGAAGAAGCAAGAGGAATCTAATAATAAAGTTTCTGTCATGATAATTTCAAAAAGGCAAAAATATTTCATTTTCTCTTGTAATAATTCTTAGCTAGTAGTTCTGATCATAAACATAATAAGTATTGTCATTTCCTGAATATAAATTTTAAGATTAGATTAGTGGGGAGTCAAAATTATAATTAATAAAGACCAGACATGATTTGGTGATCACACACTACTGTAATGTAGACCACACTCTGCCAACCTTTGTTCACAGCTTTTTTAATCTTAATTATTTACCTGGGTGAAAGACAGACATGCTAGTTTAAATGTGGCCTTTGTAGACCCAAGGAAAACGAGGACATAAATCTGAGTTTGTTACAGAGTTGTGGCTTTGGTCAGAGAATAAAGTAGCTATAAGTGGTTAACAATAACAACAATTAATATTTAAGTATCATATAATATTCTATGTAATCTTTGAAATGGTTTATATGAATACATGATTTCATCATCAAAAATAGTCCTAGGAAATGAAGCATTATTTTAGTTTACATTTTTTACAGAGAAGGAAACTGAGGAACTGATGTTCTCAGACCACATGTATATATGTGTAGGTTATAACTATTTATGAGTGTATGTATATACTGAAGCAGTTGACTTCCAGTTCAACCACTGTGCTTCATAACTGACCAAAATGATATTTATAATAATACCTTATTCTTATTCCTTTAAAAGTATATTTTCAAATATTTTAGGGATACTTAAATAAGAATTTTCAAATTAATAATAACAGTTAACATTTTTCTACTTGGTAGTTTGCTATATTTGTAAAACAGTATATTTTAAGCAGAGGATATGATCTGTGTATTTATAATTATGAATGTAAACAATTAGAATTAAACTAAACAATATGAATGTACAAACAGAGATTTGTCTTCAGGTAGATAAGTTTTCTTAAGAACAAGAGTGAAGTCTTATGGAGAAATTGTCTCCTTTCTTCTTAATTTAAAAAACTTTTCTCCTGAAACATTTAAAGGTAATTTGCAGTGAATCTAGATAAATTTTGGATCTGATTTCTGCATTTATATTTTGGCATAAGATTCTATACCTTGGAACTCTAGTTCAGCAACCACAGAGACATGGCTTATTAATTTAATGTGCATATCTGGGAACTTCTAAAATATGTGTTTTACCACCACTGAATGATCTTTTAAGTGATCACTTATTGACCTCTTGCCAAATTTTTCATAGTAACCTTTCCCAGACATTTTATTTCAAAAAGTATTGACCTTCATCAGACTTACTTTCCTCTTTCTCCATTGGGGAAAAAAAGTTATTCAAAGTCTAATTCTACTAATTTCTCTCAACCAGAAATCTATAACTGGAACCCCCTTCCTTTTGTTGGTTGTCAGTGAGCCAAGACCACCCACTCCACACTTTATTAAAGAGCTATTGAGCAATTTTACCACTAGGGAAATTTTGAGTTCATTGCCAAAGCAGATCAAGGGAGGTGATTGTTTCCAGAATTTGCTTATGAAGGAATTGAGACTGAAATGCAGTTAGGACAGTAACTCAAGTAAAATGATACATGAGACATACAGTTAGGGTATGTATCAAGGAGTCCTCTCATTTTGAAGACCCTCCTTCCTTTATTATCATTTCCCCTTCAGATTCCCATTTAGTCTTAATTCAGCTTGTTATTGTGTTTGTTATGCTTATTGTTACAAAGCTTACTGCATGATTATATCTTTCCCATATTAAAAAGAAAAGGTGCTTCTTGCAACGTATTTAATTCTTCAAGATATCACTAATTTATTTCTACTAGCCATCAGTATTTTTCAAAGAGGAATGTATATTTCATTTCTACCTATACGTAGCAAATATAACCCGGTTTCAGCTAAAACATTACACAGAACTCAGTCTCTCCAAAGTTATAATTGCTTTTAACATTGTCTGGTTCCTGGTCCCTTTTAGCACTTGCTCATGTTAGTTCTTGTGGTTAGTGTATCTCCTGTAGATTTCAAGGTATGTCAGATTGCAAATAATTGTCTTCATATCTACCCACTACCTGACCCTCTAACAAAATCCAGCTTCCACCTAACTGTCATATGTGAACACTCTGTGTGGTTTTGTCATCCTTCTGGAGTTCTGCTTACTCTGATTTAGTTAATTTCTCCTTGCTGTTCGGCTATCACGTTCAAATGTCCTTCCTCTGGGCAGCAGAACACCGAGGTATGGAAGATTTAAAATATTAGTATTAAAGAAGCAGAAGTTAACAACTGAGTAGTATAATGAGCTCATTGCCTAATTATGTGGCCAATGGAAGACTTTTTTTCTGTCTCTGACTTTCAGTACTTTTAATACAAGAGGAAGTGACTATGAATGAAGGAAAATGGCTGTGAGGCAGGGGGCGAGGTGAATTCTGTTAAGGAGGCACAGCACACATGTGGACAATGTTGTCTCGCCTGGGTGTTGGGGACACTGTAATAAGTGATAGTGAGCTTCATGTATAGTGCTGACTCTTCTAGTCAGAGACCCCATCTCCACACTCGAATGACTAAGCAAGATGATCCAAAAACTTTCACGATGATTTCTCTAAAAGGAAATCTGAAAGTAACACAAACACTTTCCAACTATAGATGCATATCTCTCCTTAATGAGGAAGCTCACTGCATGTACTACAACACAGTAAAAGATCAGAAAATTCTGAACATTTTTACTTTGTATTTTACATAATTCCAAAGTATAGTACCAGTATTGTGCACGTGTAGCAGAAAGAACGTTCATTTAACCTTGGCCCAAAGTCACCAGTCCTTACTGATCTGAGGCATGTGCTGCCTCACACTTTTTGCTACAGGTTGATCTTCTTGGTAGGGTTGGTCACCCCTCCTAAGAAATTTAATACCATGGTGGAGTGATAAGGGTACGGAAACCTCATCCAAAGGTGGCATTTAGAGATGCAGCCCGTGGGTGTTTAGGATGAAACAAGATCATCAAGGTGGAGGCCCTATGACTGAATATTAGTGTCCTTAAACACACACACACACACACACACACACACACACACACAGTCACACACAAACACACACAGACACACACACACACAGAGGGAGAGAGGGAGGAAGGGAGAGAGGGAGTTCCCTGCTCTTCCTGTCATTTTTCCATGTGACACCTTAAGAACCCTGTGCTGAGAGGATTGTGACATATTTACCTCTTGGCATTTGACCAGAGCCACAAGCCAAAATAAGCCTTTTTCTACATCACTTACCCAGTCTGTGGTATCGTGTTAAGAGCAACTGAGAATGGGCTGAGACGCCTTTCTCCACATAAAAACAGTCATCTTTTCTGTTAAAATTAGCTGTGGGTGTCATGTATTTTGTCTTCTGACCATTTAGCCTGGGTTTCCTAAGAATGACGATGCTCTTGTCGATAATCAGTGGAATGACCAAATTCAGGCAATGTAACTCTAACATAAATTAATATTAAATGTTAGACAATATTAAGGTAAATATAACAGAGCCTACTATAATGTAGTGTGTTATTTAGTGTAAACTCCGCATTCAACTCTGACAGTGCTTCTAATAGCATCCTTTATGGAAACTGGCCCCTGACCAGGCCAACCCTAGATCTCAGGTTGTGTCCCATTTCCTGTTTTCTGGAACAGGTCCTCAGACTTCTTCTTTTTGATATAGCTTGGTGATTTTGTACTATCTCACTTCAGGTTAGTCTGACATTTTCTGATCATTAAGATCAAATTATGGATTTTTACCAGGCATGCTGTGCAAGTGATATCTTTTCTTTATAAATCATATCGTGAGGCACATGCTCTTGCTTTAACAAAGTTAGTGGCATTACAATGATTATAAGGTTACAGACATTCTATTGGATTTCTCCACTATAAAATCACAAATTTCTTTTTGTAAGTAATAAGCAATCTGTGAATGACACCCTGTGGCTTTGTAAACACTATATTCCTCATCACACATTCATCCAATAATTTCAGTGTTCTGTTGAAGACTCTTGCTTAAAGCAATAATTACTATGATTGTCCTAAAGTAATAAAGAATGTATTTTAAAAATATATGTATAGAATATTAATTCAACAACCTCCAACTTAACAGAGAAATTTTTGCATCACTTTGAATCATTAAATAATATTTAAGGCTGTATTATGAATTTGCCTCACTCATTAAAACATTTAAATGTTTGAGTCTATTTTATGGTGACCTATACAAGAATACATAGTAAGTATGTATAGCAAGTAAAGAGGTTCCTAGATTTACCAGCAAAGTAGTTTCAAAAACATTTTACTGATTGGAATTCTTTTTGTTTTTTTTCACTTTTATTTTAAAAGTAAAAGAACAAAAACATATTAACAAACAGACACAAAGTAGCAAAAGAATAGTACATTCAAAACTGAGTTACAGACAAAGTGACAGGGAATCAACAATGGTTGTTGCATTACATATTGATAACTTCAAAGTGCATACTCAGGAAGACAGATATAGACATGCAAAATTGATCAAACAAATAATCATCAACTATTCCTTACAATAAAGTGACCTAAGTCAGTAGTACAACTATGTTAGATATGCTGCATATACATACATACTTACATACATACATAATTATCCCTTCCTTCCTTTTTTGTTTTTTTATATAATTTTTTTTAAAGTGTGAGAGAAAAAGAACTACATCAACAAAAAAAAAGAGGAAAGCATTAACAAACAGACACAAAGTAGCACAATAACAGTATAATCAAAACTGAATTATAGACAAAGCAACAGGAAACCAACAGTAGTTGTTGCATTGCATATTGATAACTTCAAAGTGTATGCTCAGGAAAACACATATAGACATACATGATTTATCAAACAACCAGTCATCAACTATTCCTTACCATTAAATGACATAAGACAATAGTAGAACCATGTTAGCCATCCTGCACATATGTATATACATACATACATACATACATACATACATACATTTTTGCCTCTTTCTTTTCTCCTTTCCCTCATCCCATCTATTCTTTACTTTTGAACAGATTTCCTTCATGTCTCTTAGTTTATATTCCTACCCTTGGGTTCTTACACAAGTGACACAATACGGTGCTTGCACATGTATCTCTGATTTATTTCACTTATGAGTATGGTGTCTAATTGTGACCATTTGCCTACAAAGGCCCAAAATCTGTCCCTCTTTATAGCGGAGTAATATTCCATTATATAAAAATGCCACAGTTTTTTAATCCAGTCTTCTGTGGATGGACATTTGAGTTGTTTCCATGATTTAGCTATTACAAATTGTGCTGCTATAAACATGGGTGCACATATATCAGAGTGATATGATGTTTTCAGATCTTCTGGGAAAATACCCAAAAGGGGAGCAGCTGATTTGAATGGAACCTCTAGACCAAATTTGCTGAGAAATCTCCAAACTGCTCTCCACAGTGGTTTAACCAGTCTGCAATCCCACCAGCAGTGCAGTAGAATCCCTATTCCTCCACAGCCTCGCCAGCATTTGTTATTGGGTGATTTTTTAATACTGGCCAATCTTACTGGGGTAAGATGAAATCTCAATGTTGTTTTTATTTGCATTTCTTGAATGACTAAAGATGTGGAACATTTTCTCATATATTTATTTGCCATTTGTATTTCTTTATCTAAGAAGTGTGTATTCATCTCAGATGCCCATTTCTGGATTGGGTCTTTGAATTTGGATAGGTACATGTTTTTTAATTCTTTGTATGTTCTAGATAGAAGACCTTTGTCTGAGGGACAGCCAGCTAGAGTTTTTTCCCAATTTGTGGGTTTTCTTTTTACTTTGCTGGTGATTTCTTTAGATGTGCAAAAACTTTTCAGTACGATGAGGTCCCAGTTATTGATTCTTTGAAGTGTTTCTCTTGCAGTTTCATTTTTGTTCATAAGCTCTCTGCCTACTCCTATGTCTTCAAGATTTTTACCTACTTTCTCTTCCAATAGGTTTAGTGTTTCTGTTTTAATGTTGAGGTCTGTGATCTATTTTGACCTGAGTTTGGCGCATAGTGATAGACTTGGGTCTATTTTCAGTTTTCGGCAAGAGGCAAGCCAGTTTTTCCAGCACCATTTATTAAACAGGCCTTCTTTTTTCCAGTGAGTTTGGTTGACTCCTTTGTCAAATATTAGGTAGCTGAGTGGGTTTTTTGTTATGGTTGCATCTTCCAGTCTGTTCCACTGATCCTCAGGTCTGTTTTTTAGCCAGTACAAGGTTGATTTTATTAGAGTAGCTTTGTAGTATAATTTCAGGTCAGGGATTGTGATTCTACCTGACTTGTCCTTGTTGCCCAGGATTGCTTTTGCTATTCTGGGTCTCTTCTGGTTCCAGATGAATTTAAGGCATATTTTCTCTAGATCTATGAGGTATGCTAATGGTAGTTTAATGGGAATTGCATTGAATCTGTACAACAGTTTTGGTAGTATGGCCATTTTCACAATGTTGGTTCTTCCTAACCATGAGCAGGGGATGTTTTTCCATTTATTGAAATCCTCTTCTATCTCTTTTTTCAGAGTGCTGTAGTTTTCACTGAATAAATCTTTCACATTCTTTGTTAGATTGATTCCTACATATTTCAATTTCTTGGATGCTATTGCAAAAGGTATGGTTTCCTCAATTTCTCTCTCAATCTGTTTGTTGTTCGTGTATAGGAGTGCTATTGATTTTTGGGTGTTGACTTTATATCCGGCTACGCTGCCGAATTTGGCAGTTAATTCCCAGAGTTTTCTTGTGGAGTTTTCGGGGTCCTCCATGTATAGTATCATGTCATCTGCAAATAGTGATAGTTTGACTTCTTCCTTTCCTATCCTTATTCCTTTTATTTCTCTCTCTTGTCTGATTGCTCTGGCTAGTGCTTCCAGAACTATGTTGAATAGGAGTGGTGACAATGGACATCCTTGTCTTGTTCCTGACTTTAAAGTGAAAGTTTTTAGTTTATGT
>PVLD010007805.1:0-88564 GCA_004027595.1 Dinomys branickii
GTGGTGCCCTGCAAATGCATGAATGCTGGAACCTGAACCTTTCAGAGAGCAACCCCTGGCTCCTAGCCTGCCCCTGTGCTTGCTCTTTCTGAGCTTACCTTTCAGTCACGATTTTGCTCCTGGCTTTTGTATTGTGTGTCGCTGCTCTTTCTGGCTCCTGCCCTGAATTCATTCTAGGCCTCTGGCTTGAATCTTTCTCCTCCCCTGCTGGGAGATAGCTTTGGTGTCTTTCAGGAAACCAATTCCCACACCTGCCCCAAGAATAAGCACCTCTCAGAAGAGGAAATATGTCAGAAAGGGCAGGGCTCCAGCAGGTCAAAAGCAAGGTGAGTTTGGAAATTTGAGAGAAAAAAATATGAAAAGGTGATTCAGGAAAGTCCAACGGAAAGGATTGCTGAGCTTTTTGAGCAGGTACTTCTGCAGGACTTCTGGGGCCTGGATAATCAAGGCAGCACTGGGCACAAGTCCAGAAAGAGAGCTGGGGAGAAAGAGGAATGGGTGAGGTGAACCTGGCTCCTCCAAATCTCACTGCGGAGAGTGGATTCTTAGCTGCACATAAGATGGAAATTGTATGTGGACCAGTTTCAAGGCTAAAATAAAAGTTTGTTACAGAAAAGAAACACAGCTGCCTGCTCCATAGGTACAGCCCATTTAGCCCCTCCACAGACAGGGCAGCACGGCATGTGGGAGGAGTTAGGCCAGTACAGGGGTTCCTTCTTATTTCCTCAGGAAGTATATGGGCTTGTTCCCTTGATTAACTGTTTGCTTTCTTCCCCCTATTAGCCACACCAAAGTTTAGCTGCCTGCTTGTTTCCTGTTGAGCGGTTCCTCAAAATCCTGTTAGCTCTCTGCCTCCATTATATACTGGTCTCTGGAATCAAACCAACTGGATTCAAATACACCTCTGTAGCGTGTTTACTGTTTCACCTTTGGCAAGTGACTTGACCTATATTAGTGGTTAACCTTTAAAGTCCTGTTAGCTCCCTGCTCACTGAGACTCACAGGCACCGGGGGCAACAGCCCCGTGGAGGCCTGGGGCCAGGATACTGGATAAGCCATCACCAAGCCTGAGACCCAACACTCAGGGTCCTGAGAAGGAAATGGAGCTGAAAGGAGGAGATGACAGAGTGCCCAGAAAGGATTCAGCACCTCAAGGCCAAGTTTCCTCAGGTCTAAGTTATCCCTGTTGCCCTTCTACAAGGAACCCATGAGGACCAACCTGTGAGGACATTTGACATCTGCAGGGAAGTGCAGTGTGCTGGGCTGGAAAGAAGGCAAAGTGTCACTATTTTTTAAACAATTACATTGTTGTTGCTTGTTACATTTTTTCAAACAGTACATAGAAGCACAAGTTCAGTACACTTTATCTGAAATGCTTAAGACCAGAATTATCGCAGATTTCAGAGGTTTTTGGAATTTGGAATGTTGACACAGATGTGATCAGTTGAGCAAACCTAATCAGAAAATTTTGGGTCATTGGAACATAACACAGGCATCATGTTAGCACTCAGAAAATTTTGGATTTTGGAGCATTTTGGACTCAGACTTTTGGATTGGGGAGGTTTAACCTATGTAAGAAAGAAAGACATTACCTGAAATTTCTCAGTCCTGAAGAAATGATTTGATCATTCTTTCATGTGTGTTTTTATACATCAACACAATATTTAGTAGAATCATATCATAAAAATTAATAGCATCATGGACACTGTGTGTGTGTGTGTGTGTGTACCCACGCATGTGCACACATTTTAGGTCAGAATATTTTTTAAATTAATTCCCCTTTTATCTTCCATATTCCATACTTATATGGGAGAAATTGTTATTATTTTATAAAAAGGATCATTTCACACATTTCTCTATACTTTTTTCACACTTTGTATGCATTACAGATTTAGAACTAATTTGTGTGCATGTTTGTTGCATGAGTAGACTTTAATTTATTGACTCCCTCCCTCTCTCCTCACTTCTTTTTATTTTTCCTCCAATACTAGGGATTGAATCCAGGACCTTTACACTGGGCTACCTCCCTAGCTCTTTTTAGTTTTTATTTTAAGATAAGGTCTCACTAAATTGCCCAGGTGGACTCCAACCTGCACTCCTCCTTCCTCAGCTTCCCAGAATGGTGAGGTTACAGGTGTGCAGCAACATCCCCAACTTTCTCTGGAGGGACACTGCTTTAGAAACAACTTTGCACAGACAGGCTTCCTGAGTGGTGCTTTGGCTTCTGTGAGATGGGTTCCCAGATGTGTGACTGCTCGATAGAAGGTGTGCTTGTTAAGTGGGATATCCCAACTTGACCTGAGTGTGAACCACCTAGCAGATTAGCACAGCTCAGTGCATGTCTGTGGATGGTTGATATGGAGGCCTCAACCTAACGAGGAAGGACCCATCCACTGTGACACCACCACAGGCTTCTAGCCTGGACAGACTAAAAGGGAAAGAAGAAGGAAGTCTGCCTTTTGTCTGGGGAGGAATGCCAATCTTCACCATTGTCTATGGCTGTTGGTCAGCAGTTCCTTCAGGCTTCCACGGCAGACCCTTCAGCACAGACTTACACAGAATTTTGCAATCAGTTTCCAGGCCTTCACCCTTTGACTGGATCCTCTGCTCCTTCAGTGGACAGGCTGCATTGTGCATCAGGTGGCCACTGGTTTTTCTGCTCCTGGTCCCCTACCTAGTAAATCATATATATGCATTCTGTTCCTCTAGGGAAATCTAACTAATACAGAACGGGATGTACATTTCCGTACCCCTGACTGTGCGTACACAGCTCCTACATGTCCCCCAAGAGTAGACATCACTGATCTCCTTCATGTTTTCCACACTATTGGGTATAAACTGACAACTGAAGGTTACTTTAGTTTACAATTTTCTGACTTCTAATAACACTGAGCTTTTAAAAATATATGTACTGTTCATTTAGATTTGCTCTTCTGTGAGGAGCTCATTCGCATCCTTTGCCTCTTGTTCTGCCTCGTTGTTGTTTACTAATTATAAAAGTTCTCTGTATGTTATAGCTGCAGATCCCCTATTAGTGTAAATATATTTTTCTAAGCCTATTGCTTAACTCTGTTCTTTGTTTACAACCAAATTGCAGCACATGTTCTGGTCAAGAGAAAAGGATGAAAAAATTCCAACATGCTGGAAATTCAAGATCAAGGAACTGTTTTCTGCTAAGGGTTTTACCCTTGAGGTACAGGTGGCCACCTTGTTACTCAGTCCTCACATCTCTTTCCCCTGCACTCATTCAGGAAAGAAAGAGCTATCAGGTGCCTCTTCTTGTCCTTATGAGGACACCAAGCTATTGGAGCAGTGTCCTAGCTGTATAACCTCATCTAACTTTACCTCCCCAAATACAGTCACATGAGGCATCAACATGGAATTTGAGGAGAACCAGTTCTATGCATAATAGACAAGTTAAGAGGATCAATCCATGGGGAAACGACAGTCTGGTGTGTCTAAGCCATATTCATCCTCACAGTCATTTCCGTGTTCCAGCTTGACACAGAAACAGCTGGCTGATTCCCATTCCCCAAAAGGAGGCATAGAAATAGCAGCAGAGCCTCTAGGCTTGCAGGTGTCATGGGGTGGAGGCCGCTGCACATGCCAAAATTCCAGCGGTCCAGCACTAGGCCAGCATACCAGATGTGTTTCATTGGGCCACTGTGAGGATAGAACCCTAAAGGGCTGTGTGATGCTGTGATATATTAAGAAACACACTTTGGTCTTCCAAGCAGTTTCCTGTTTCCTGGCACCCAGCTCCTAAATGCCTCAGAATCTATGGAGAGATGTATCTGTGTGTGCTAATGAGATGACTGATCGCTGGGCTCCCCAGATGGTCTCAGCACAGAGGTGATGTCACCAGAGGAACCAACTACAGGATTCATGGATTGGAACTTTTAGCCCCATTTCTGACCTCTCTGAGGGAGAGGGTTGAAGGTTAAGTTGATTACCAATAGCCAAAACTTAATCAATCATGCCTGAGCAATGAAGCCTCCATAAAAATCCAAAGATAAAGGTTCAGAGAGCATCCAAACGGGTGACTGAGGACACGTCCACATGCCAGGAGGGTGAAGAACCCAGTTTCAGGGGACAGAAGTGCCTGTGCTCAGGACCATTGTAAACATCATTGTACCTCTATCTACATATATTTGTTTGATCTTTTAAAATATCCTTTGTAAAGCAATAATGGTAAGTAAACTGTTTTCCCAGATTCTGTGAGTAGCTCTAGAAATCACCCAAATTATTGGTTCTGAGAAGAGGGTGGTGGAAACCATTTCATAGCCAAGTCAGAAGTGTGGGCCACATAGGACTTAGGTCAGAGTCTTTTAGGTCAGTGTCTCAGTCTTTTGAGTCTTTACCCCTGAAGGATTCACACTAGCACCCCTAGTGTCAGACTGGAACTGACGTGTAGGACACCCAACTGGTATTGAAGAATTAGTCAATGTGGAAAACACCCAATATCTGGTCACAGACAAGTTCTGTTTTCCAAATGAGTACTAGAGCAGAAGAGAAAAAAGAACTAATTTAGTTTTTGCTATTATATAGATCATAAGGCTTGGCTCCATAGAAATCTCCAGAAGTTATCCAAGGAAAGGGAAGAAACCACTGAGTTTCAGTCAACATGGTGGCAGACCCAGCTCCTCTCAAGGAAGGACTCTTGCCCCAATTTAAAGGCTACCTTGGCAAGGAGACACAGCCCAGATCTTTCAGGGATGCCCAGCTGCAAAACTGCCTCACCCAAGGATATACCCTTTCCCATTGTCCCCCAAACAGAGACTGATGCAGGCATGACCATCTTGGCCCAGTTCAGGACAGCTCTAAAGGTCATTTCCCATGAGGCCAATAAAGGTTATCTTTAGATTGCATCACCCTGAACCTTCCCTTCACCCACATCCTCTCCTGACCTTGCACGGGCATGGACCCAAAGAACATGTCTCTAGCATAGTTAAAACCAAGGCAATGGCATGAACTTATAGGCAAAAGCTTTCATTGCAAAATAAGAGAAAATGGAAGAGGAACTTCAGCTTGAGAAACACTGAAGGGGGAACAGCTCTGATGGACAAGATCAGGCTGAACCCTTAACAAAGGGAAGAAGTCCTTTTTTTTTTTTTTCTGGAGTTGCTGAGGTGGGCAAGGGCCTGATTGATCATTATCTCAGTTGTGGTTGACCAAAGTGGTTCTGAAGAAGTCCTTATTGCTCAAGAGACCAATCTTTTCAGGAGATGCTCCTGGCTGTGGAGTGGGGAGGGAGAACCCAGGTTTCTGGATTTTGTGCTGGAATCCAAGATGACTGCAGGTTTAGATGACTGGAAACTTCTAGGTATCCATTCCAGTGAGTAGAGGTTGAACTTGAAAGTTTCCGCGACTCTCATCTCTTGGTGTCCTTTGTGTTGAAGGAGGATACATTAGGCAAAATTAGGGCTAACAGTCTTGTGTTACCAGTTTTTAGACAGGTACTGCCTGCCTCAACACAGAGCTGAGCAGCATCTGAGCCCAAAGTTATAAGATAATAAAGGAAATAGATACAAACTGAAGGCAGAAATGTCATCTCATCCTGCTTTTAGCTGCCTATTGGGCATCTATCCGTGCAAAGAAGTAGAGTCCCTGCTTTTTGTAAAAGCAACTTTCAAGTCTCCCATTGTCTCAGAAGAAAACACAAACCTTTTCATGTATAACAGGTTAAGGGGCCAGGAGTTGGTTTGTCCCCTGTCCTTCTGCAGTGACTCCCAGCAATTTTTATTTTTCCATCTGCTTTATTCTTGTAGACACAATGAGAAGGACACCCTGGCTTTAATAATGGACCTGGTTTTTGTGGACATTAAGAGTATTCAGGAAAGTTAGAGAAGAATATACACCGTACTTTTAATAAGTATCAGGTCCTGAGTTGGAGCCCAGAACTGCACCTTCCCTTTGTTTCCATGGTGGTCTCTACCTCAAACACTCTCTGTTGTCATTTAGAATTTAAACATCCTCCAAATGGCTCATGTGCTCAGAGGTGGGGCTTTCTGAAGGTGATTAGACCGTGGGTGCTATAGCTGACTTCCTCTTAGGAGGCAAGGTCTGGTCAGAAGAGAGCCATCTCTGGGGGTGTAGCCTGGAATACTGTGTCAGCCCCATCCCTTCTCACTCTGCTTCCTGACTGTCATGATGTGAGCTGCTTTCTAAACCCAGGCCCTTCCACTCTGCCGTTTCTACCAGCTGACTGTGGAGTGAATCCTCTAAAATGCAAGAGCCAAAATAAACCTCTCCTTTAAATCATGGGTACCAGGTACTGCGTGTCAGTGATGAGGAAAGCGGCTGAGACAGTCCCTAACAAGTCATCTGCATCTCAGAGTCTGTGTCCCAGGACCCCCGTCTATGACAGCACTGGGATACGTGGCTAAAGACTCACATCTGACATGCTTAGTGCAAAATGCAGACAAACAAGTAACAGAATTCCCAGCAACCCTGGAGACAAAGCAAACCCTCACCCCGCTCCCTTGATATAAGGGGTACAGGCTCTCTAGAGCAGTGGCGTCTGCCTGTACCTCTCCAATGCAAGATACCACTGAACACTTCCTAACCCACCACTCCCCCATGCCAAACTACCCCTTTGCCTTACCACCCAGTCTTCTCTCAAAAGCAGTGCTTAGCAATGACCTTAATCGAAAGTGAGGGGCCCTGCTCCTTCAGCCAGGAATGCAGGCCAAATTGCTTCCATGGATGTATTTACTAACCCTCCAATGTATTCCTCATGAAGATGCTTACTCTAATTTAGCTATTTGTGCCTGTCAAGCAAAGACAGAGAGGCCCTCCCAGCTCTGAAAGCCACTCCCCACACACCACACCAAGCTCAAGGTCTTCCCACTGCACAAGAGCCAACATCTACCCACGCTTAGGAGCTCATGAATAACCCAGAAGAAGCACCAGCATAAGGTTTCACTGGCATCTAGCACTCTGATTCTCCAACTTCATGGCACAGGTTACCACTGGCCTCATCATGAGATGGAGAAACACAACCTTCCTGCTCCTCCCAGTACCCATAAGCAACAGAGCATGCAGGGCAAAGAACAAGCTGGATTCCGCTTTCCTGTCTACTTCTGTGACCACACAGTTTTGTGATATTTCACCCCTCTCAGACTCGATTTTCTCACCAAAGCATGAGAGGGCTGAAAAGTCCTAAAAAGTTAAGAATCTTTGAATTTTTTTCTGAGACCAGGGCTCCCAATAGTCTTGGCTGTATTTTCCAGAATTGACACCCTGGAGCTCCAGGCCCACTCAGGTCCTTGGAGAAAGCTGAGGTGGCTGGCTCCTGCTTTCCCCTGTTGGATCAGATCTGCCAGTCTAATTCCTCCCAGACTTTCATTTCCTGGAGTTTTACTTCTGAACATTCCAAAATGTTAATGTTTCTTGGATGTGATCACTCAACAGTACATCTGGAGCTCATCCCTCTTAATCATCTGCCCTCCATCTCAGGAGTTTATCAGTTCTCTTGGGCAGTGTCCATTGTGCCATTAGCACTGGAAGTGGATGTCACACTTAACAAACCTTTTTATCTTCAGAAAAAGCGGAGCAGGGAAAGCAAACCAGATCACTTGGTCCAGGGCTCAGAGTTGGAAGCTGCTCCTACTCGCGAAATGCACTTAATTTCATTTTTGAGAGAAATGATGCAGGCCATGCCATCAGGGTGAGCTGGTGACAGACCTGTAGTAGTCCTTGCTGCCCTGTGCACATAGAGCACTGTACGTACACTCCTGCATGCACCATCCTCACACATGTACACACACATACACACCCCTTCTCATATACCAGAAAATGCCATCCATGCAAAGGTCATGGGGCAAAACTGGGAAGGAGATACTTTTCACAGGAGCCAGAGAGAAATAATGGGAAAGACTTAATGGCTACCACAAACATGGCACGCAGAAACTTTACATGAATACCCTACAGTCCCGGAATGTCATTGTTGGTAAGATATTTACAAATGCGTCATATTTTCTAATCTTTCCCACCTCAAGGGCATACACTATTTCTACTTCTTGGACCATTCCCTGCTAACCATCTCCCCACCCGACCAATGTCTCATCCCTCCTAGAGAATCTTCTCCAACCACCCTAACTGCAAGAAGAAACTCCCCATCACTACTTCTCCACCTAAACACTCTATTGTGATAGCACTTAATTACATTTTTGTGTATTTTTATGGACCTATTTATTATCTGTCTCTCCCACCAAAGTCTTTCAGATGTAGAAATCCAGCCTCTCCCCACACATGGTTCCTCATCCCTACTGCCTTGCTCATAGTGCTCTTGTACCTGGAATGACCTTTCCCCTCGGGGGCTTAGACAACTTCTTGAAGCTCAACTCCTGTGGTCTCTTTTCCAGGTATCTTCTCTGGCTCTGCTCACTTCTTCCTGCATCTCCTCCTCTGTTCTGTGTTCCCATGATGCACTGCACTTGGCACCACCTATGTCTGCCACTTCACCTCATAATTACTTGTGTACATGACTGCTTTCTCCACAGTCTATGAAGCGAGGAGGCTGGTTTGTGCATCTTTGTGTCTGCAGCAGAGAATAGTGCTGGGTGCTTAGTTGATCTTCATCAAACAGCTGCTAAGTGATTAATTGAATGAATTTCCCTGTTGGGGAAAAGGGTAGAGATGTTGAGATTAGCCCAGAGTTTCTGTTACATTTTATCCTTAATCTATATCATATTAATACCTCCCAAACAACAAGGGAGTTTTCATCCCACTAACACATTGTCCAGTTGAGTGATAGTAAAAACAGAAAGACAACTGAGAAGTCCTTATGATACCAGTTTCGGCTTCCTAGGGCTGCAATAACAAAGTAGTACAAACTGAAATTTGCTTTCTTGCAGATATGGAGGCTGGAAATCTAGAACAGGGCATCCACAGGGCTAATTCCTTCTCAGGGTGCCATGCCCTCTCCTAACCTCTGCTGGATCACTGGGGGCGTCTGGTGTCCCTTCGCTTGTCCCAGGATGCTCCCTCTCTCTTCCCTGGTCTTGCCCACGGCGTGTCTGTCTCTGCATTCCAACTTCCCTCTCTAGGAAGATCCCAGGCACATTGGACCAGGGTGCACCCTAACAATCTCTTTTTAAGTAATTATCTCTATGAAGACCCATTGCAAATGAAGTAATGTTCTGAGACACCAGAGATCTAGACTTCCAACATATTTGGGTGAAGGAGTACAATTAAACCCATAACAGTGTATCCTCCAAACTGACAAACCACAGGTAAGAATGGCTTTTGACTGTTTTCTGCCTGGCTTTCACCTTTGGTGATTCCATGCAAATTGGGATGGGGGGGTCAAATGGTAGATTTATCAAAGTATAATTATAATGTCCTCTTTTCTGCCATCTTCCTCACCATTTCATGATTTCTCTTTATTCTCCTTTAGTGTCCCCTGGCTGTTTAGAGGGTGATCCTGTCAAGAATGCTTGCAAGTCGGTGCCACCTCAAAGATGGAATAGATTTCAAGGTCTAGGGAAGTTTCTCCATAATAGTGTTTCATATATGATAGTGGAAGAGAGAGCGAGAAAGAGAAAGAGAGACAGACAGAGACAGAGACACACAGAGACAAAGACAGAGAGAGCTGAAGTTGGAGACAGGAGGTCAGTCAAGCTATTTTCCCTGCCTCCTGCCTCCTGGGGACATCATGTGGTCAAGGGCTATCCCAAGTGACAGGATGTGAGAGGATCCAGAGGAACAGATGGTGACATGGCACCTGCAGCTGCCTGGGCTGCCCCGAGGACTGTACTCAGCACACAGCTGCACACAGGCTGGGTTAGTAGGAACACCCGGTCCCAGTCAAGCATCGGCATGATGCCTGGTCAGAGCCAAGGACACTGGCCTGGCATCTGGACACAGCCTCTCCTTCAGCCTCCCCTGCTATGTGAGACTGGTCTGGGCTCTTCTGTCTTCTCTTTGCTCAGTATCCTATGGGCAGCTGAGGTGGGGGTGAGGACAGAAGGCTGACCTCTGACCCCTTCCCACTCATGCATCTTGTGAGCATCTGTAATGACCCCTCCTTGCCAAGAAAAGCCATCAACACAACAGCAAACAGGGAAAGGGCGATGAGAACCAGCCCAGCCTTCATCTGCTTGCTCACTCTAAACAGAAACCGCTTACTCTAAACGGCAATCAATCCCCGATGGCCTCCTTTCCAAATGCCTTGTATGACAATGAGTGATTTGTAACAACATCCAATCAGGCGCACCTAACCTTCCTGTAATTGCCTGTCCTTTTCAGCGTTCTTAAAAGCTTTCCAGTGGAAAAGAACAGAAGCACCTTGTCAGAAGAAGGCTGTTATACAGAGAAGAGAGACACCCCCACTCCCAGCCTCCCATCCAGCCTTCCCTGCCCTGCCCAAGCCCTCGTCCCCTGCAGGAGGAATCTGCGTCTGGCTGACACAGCCCTGGGAGTCGCCACCACCTGCTGGTGTACAGCTCCCAGCTGCTCTCCTCCTGTTCTCCTCCCCAGGCTGCTTCAGGACTCCCAAAACCTGGGCTCTGAGAGCCACGGTGAGCCCTGCAGACTCCTGCTCTGCCTTGCAGAGAACGGGGGATGACAGCAGCATTTTCAGTTCACACCTGACGTTTTTATGAAAACGAACAGAACCAAACACCAGGAAATTGCAGGGAAGAGGCCCGTGCCATAGGACAGGTAGACAGAGCCCAGGCGGAGCTGCCATGAAGCCTGGATCTGGATAAGTCCCACCCACATTCGTGCTCTGAGCTCTGATGGAAAGGACAGCGCTAATCTGCTGGACCAGGAGTGGTGGGAATCTGGGGTCAATTTCTCAGGTCCACACCCAGGCAGACTGTGTGACTTAGTGAGATCCTGTATCAAACTATATTAAAAATGCAAAAAGGCAAGGGTGGTTGCTCAGTGTGAAGGCCTTGGGCCCAATCCCCATTGCTGCAATACATAAAAGTCTTGGGCTGCCAAGCAAGCAGGGCAGGCTTCCTGGAGGAGGTGGATTGATGTGCTTCTTGTGGTTTTCATATTTACATCCAAGTTTACAGTCAAGATTGAGCTATGACTATGCAAGACCAGGAGTAATGAAACTAGAGACTTCTCGGGGCCAACCAAAGACCAGGCTGAGCTCAGAGCAAGAGGATGACTACATAGAGCTTAGAGACTAAGATAAAAAAATAAGTGTACAAAAAAAAAAATAGGCATACAACTATTCAAATCTACACCTTGTCCATCTCCTCTCTAAGATATCAGAGGTGACTTGACCATCACTTCTCCCAGTGTGGCCTGTGGGTCAGCAGCATCTGCGGGGAGCTCATTGGAAATGGCACCTATGGGGTCCACCCTGACCTACAAAATCATAGGGTTTCCTGATCCTGAAAATTCAGGGACAGTCACATAAGCACTAAGAGACCCCTGCAGGGAACCGTGACCTGAGTCACAGTGGGACCTCTGAGTTGCAGGGTGGTCTCTGTCTGTTGCCTACAGCCTTCCTCCTGCACTCTTAATGGGTCTAGGTTGCTACTCACAGGAAGTATGCAGGATGAGAAAAGGGAAATTTGCCATTCTACCATGAAGAAAGCCGTTACCAGACCTCTCAGGGAGGAAGGAGGAGCTCAGCAGCTCACAGATCTGGATAAGCATCTCCTCGCTTCCCAGGCTTTTTCCGCTCCTTACACACAACTCTTCACATAGGAAGGTGACTCGGCCTTTGAGTTTAATAATCTCCCTGGGACCTCACAGGAGAGCACAGTGACTGGGAGAGCAGGCAGGGTGCAAGAGCTCGTGACAGCCCCCACTCTGTGCCCTAGCTCACCTGTTGCTCAGTGGGTCTGCACCGTCACTTGGAAATTGGGTTCAGAGAGGGAGGGAGTCCACCTTCAGAGGACTAGACGTTCTGAGCCCCTGGGACCTCAAAGGTTTCTTGAGCCCTGCTGGGCACCCAGCTGATCCTATGGCTGAGCCACAGCAGAGCAGAAACTCAGGCTTTGGAGCTGCTCCTTCCTTCTGTTGGTGGGGAGGGCTACAGGCCCCAGTGTAAACCCTAACAAAGCCTTCATGTCCAGTGACTCAGTCCCTTCCTGTTGTGAGATGCTCCCAGATAACTGAAATTCACTCTCATAGGCCCACAAGTCAGTTCATTTTCACTGTTTAGAATGAGCACTCTCCTGAATAGCATGACACTTCTGTGTTTTCTGAAAGTGAATGTGCAGAGCACAGCATTAGCATGGAAGCCACAGAAGGCAGAGACTATCCTCTCTGTCCCTTGCTGTGTCCCCTATGCTGAGAACAATGCCTGGCATCTGCAAGAAGCTCAGCAAATGTAAGTGAAACACTTTCCTGTGCCGGGCATGGCACCTCTCCGGGGACATGGGGAGAAAGAGGTGAGATTCCTCACTTCCCAGACAGAGCTCACGGCCAGTCAGGTCATAACAGGTATGAGCCAAGCTGACTCCCCAACACAGGCCTATCTACCCCGTGACACGGCATCAACGCTCAACCACGGCTCTCCCCTTTCTCTGCTGGCTGTCACTTGTCACTTGCAGCTGCACAGAGCTGTGAACAGTAGGGGAAGTTAGAAATCACACTGAGGAAGAAAAGGTCTGGGGCATAGGCCTCCACCTGCCACCTCTGTCTGGAGACCACTTCTCAGGCATGGCTCAGTGCCGCCCAGCCCGACTTTCTCCCATTGCATCCCTGGCCCAGACTGGAGAGCACAGGCCTGAGACACATGTCATAGTCTTGATCCAGTACAGGGTCACAATCTACAGGTGAGGAAACCAAGCTCCAGAGGCAACATGATTTCCTAAAGTCACACAGCTCCAGGCCAGCATTCAGGTCTTCTGTGTTCCGATCTAGGTACCTCTGCTCCTAACAGCTATATATTTACCTCTATTTCCTATTGGCTGGGAAAAAAGCATTAAAAAAACAAAAAGACAAAGGAGCTTATTTATTCCTGGAGTGGAAATATATAGGCACAGTCTCTATCTGCTTCATATATTACTTCACTAGAGAATTGCAAATGAAGTAGGATACCACGCACATCTATTAGAACAGCTAAAGTTCAACTTACTGGCACTATCAAATGCTGATATGGAATAGTCCAAGTGCCCCTTCATTGCTGGTGGAAATGCAGATGGTTCGGCCTCTCTCTGGCGGCCTCTGCTCACAAAGCTAAGCAGAGTCTTACCATACAGCAGTCTTACCAGCAGTCACACTCTGATCTCTTTCAAAGTTGAAGTGAAACAGGCCCACACGAAAACACACAAAAGCATCTTTATGACAGTTTTATTCACAATTGGTAAGACTCAAAAGCAACCGAGATGTCCTTCAACAGATGAATGGATAAACAGGCCATGGTGTATACATACAATACCATATTACTCAGCAGTTTTTTTTTAAATGGTCTATCAAGCCAGGAAAAGACTTGGAAAAAAATTAAATATATTTCACTAAGTGTAATGGTTGATACATTGTGTCAACTTGAGAACTAAGAAGCTTAGAAGCTTAACTAAGTGATTCAGCAGGGAGTCAGGGCTCTCACTTTGTAAACATCCTGAGCCTGTGCAAGAGTAGGGCAGGGAGATGATGTGGGCAGGGAGCCTGCATACAATATAAGGGAGGAAAAGAGACTTGGTCTGTCCCTTTTTTCTCTTGTTGCCTATGTTGTCTTCTACCGCCTTGAACTGTTGCCCCTGTGCCGTGCCATCTTGCCTTGGAGCCAGCTGATTATGGACTGAAACTTCTATAACTGTGAACTAAATAAATCTTTCCTTCCTTAATTTTGGGTGCAGGTACTTTATCTCAGCAACAAGAGAAAAGTAACCACAATACTAAGTGAAAAAAGTCAATCTGAAAAGGCTACGTACTGTATGAATCCAACTATATGCTAGTCTGGAAAAGATAGACTATCAAGACAGTAAAAAGCTTAGTGATTGTTAGGAGTTTGCAGGAATGAATTCACTAAGCACAGACAATTTTTAGGGGAGCAAAAGTATTCTATGTGACATTATATTGGTGGACACATGATAGTGCACATTTCCCCAAACGTGTGTAACCGGCTCATTCAACACAGAACGAACTCTAATGTAAACTAATGGCTTTAGTTGACAATAATGTATCAGTACTGCTCCATCAGTTGTAGCACATTAATGTAAAACATTAATAGTGGGAACTATGTGAAGGAAGAGAGAGTACAATGGGAATTCCCAATGCTTTCTGTTCAATTTCTCTTCAAAGTTGACATTCCTCTTAAAAATACTCTTAATACAAAACAAAAGCTATGCTAGAGTAAAAACACTTAGGCACTATCTTGTTTATAAAACCCATGAGCTTTATTTAATAGCTGAGTCACTGAGGAGCCAGAAGATAGGCTGACCTGTCTAGATCATCTTGTCTAACATTGCACAGCTAACTGAGATCTAAGTTGTGACTTGAACCCTGCCTCATGATTCTCCCACCTGTAGAACCTAAAACAAAATCACCCTGGCGCTGAATAGAGAAGCCTCAAGCTGAGACCAGTTGGACTGGGTACCACCTCACCTGGTGCTTTAGAAGCCCCCTCCACTAGCTCAGTCAGCACAAGAGTTCCTGTGGCTGCCCTGAAGAATCTCCCTCAGCAGCTTCTAATTTATGGAAGCGATTCCTGATGCCCAAAGGACTCGTGCCTGCCTGACTGCCAGGATGCTGGCCCACCCATGCTTTCCTGGGTTGACCCTTGGTGGGCTTTAGTAATAACCACAGGTTCCTCCGCATCAAAACACAACCTGTGGAGGATGCTGTAAAGTCAAACATCCATGCAGAAGCCACTCTGGTGTTGCACTGCAGCCGCTGGATGACAGAGCAACAGTGCATCACGTGCCGGCACAGACAGTAAAAGGCTCATCATCTCACTAAAGCCGTCTTCATTCACCCTGTATTTTTCCACACATTTCATTTCCCATCATGGCTGACTGCCTAAAGCATTCATGTGAAAATAGCAGATTTCTGCCTGTATGTGTTACTGCTCGTCTCCTCCCAATAATGCTGTTTATCGGAGTCTCAGAAATGACATAAACACTTGGCATATCCAAGAGGATGAAACAAACCGCAAAAAGAAATAAATAAAAATAGCCAGTGAGACAGTCATGGGAAAGGGGCTGGGGGCTGTCATTTGTGGACAACGAAGAAGTCAAAGGTATCATGATTCACAGGAAGGGCCCTTGGAGCTGGTGTCATCTTACAGATAGGGAACCTGAGGCCCAGAGAGGTCAGTTCTGCTGTGGTCTGTGCATGGAGGAGGGTGACTGCTGCATATTCTTCATGGAGTTCCTTTCTCATCGATCCTCAAAAAGCATGAAGAAGAAATTGGTGCTGGGCCTAAAAATAAGAGATTGGGCATAAGTGGCCATGGAAGCCGGTCGTTAGTAACACTGATTTAATCGAGGTCTTTTTGAGTCCTCTCTCCTGGCAACCACAGAGTAAAAACGTATGGCCCAGGATGGGAGGCAGAGTGTGAAGCAAAGAGGGTAGAAAACAGCAGAGCTGAAGCACTGACTCCACGCCCAGCATGGGATCAGGAGTTTGGCACATGTTCACTCAAGTTTCCAAAATCATCATATAAAATGTTTCAACAAAGAACTCTGGGATCCAAAGTAGGATACCCCAGGAAAAAGATGTACATAATAGCCCATAGGGACTGAGGCTTTACTAGTTTTGCAAGCACTCTCTAAGCACCTAAATTTTTTAACTCATGTAAATACCACAAGGACCCTAGAGGTTAGTATGGTTATTCTCCCATTTAACAGGTGAGAAAATGAAGACCCCAAAAGGATATAGGAATGTTCTAGAAATTGCATGATTCATGCATAGTGGGGATGGGTTCTACCCCAGATGTCTGGACCAGGGCTGAGGCTATGGCCTCTCCATCTTCTGAAACGTTCATGCACCTTAATCCAGACAGAGGCATGAACGTCCTTCACCATAGATCCAGAAGAGTTCTTTTTATGCGGTTTTCTTACATTTTTCTCGTTGAATTCTCACCACATTCAAAGTTAGAAGTGCAAAGATAACATCCCCATTGAATAAAACAAGAAACCAAAGTTAGGAAAGTGGTGAGTCCCAGCCATACTGCCAATGATGGGTGCAGCATGGCTGTCTACACTTCAGCACCTGAGTCCAGGGAATGCCTTTCAGGAGAAGGTCTGTGTCTACCCCTGGTTCCACTAAGATTCCAAGAGGAAAACCTGCTTTTAGGGTTAGAGAGACTGAGGAAGAGGTTTATCCCAAACAACCACTCCCTCCAATTTTTATTTTCTTAGAGTTCCTACCATTGGTGGGGTTTGCTTAAGGAGGCCACTTCCTGGTTAGCTTCCTTTGGCTGGTCATCCATTGGCTTCCCAAACTTCCCTTTTCTTTCCTTCTCTTTTCACTTCCCCCAGATGCTTCCTCTTCTCTTCCTCACAGCTGTATGGCTTTTAAGCAACCCCGATCAGCACACCAGGTTGGCAGTTGTGCAGTGAGGGTGACATTTAGAGGCACAATCCTGAAGGAAATCGCATAGATTTGGATCCGCCAGAACACTAAATTTAACCAACCCAGAGGGCCTTGGGGAAGTCTGAGAGGAGAAAGAATAGAGGGAGAGATTTGACCCCGGGCCTAGGTCTGCAAAATACAAGTACTAGCTGTCTCTGGCCTGCCTCCCCTGTTCATCAGGATGGGGGATGTACCTTCAATCAGCTCACATTCACTTCTCACTCTTGTTAGGTGGTTGCTTGGAAAGGTCCTAATCACTTTCCCTATTGTCTCGTTTAACACATAGCACAGCAAAGCAGTGTCAAAGATGCACACCTCTCAGCAGAAAACCCTTAGGTATGTTGATATGTGTGTATCTAGACATATGAACATACACACACGATTCCTCCTCTCTCACTCACGTGCACACACACTCACACTCTCACACAGGTTGACAAGGAAGATGCTAATACTGGGGGTGCAGTGTAGAGCTACCCTGCCCCACAGAATAAAGACAATGAGGAAGATGCCTTGATGCTCATTCCCTCCCAAGCCACCCAAAGACCCTGCACTGATACCGGATGCCCAGTGTACCCTCTACTAATCTATGGAAACTCTGTGTTCTAAGGATATGAAGTGATGCCCAATCACCAGGCTTTTCCTCATTGCCTCTTTCTCATTGGGGCCAAGAGTTCTGAAGTGCTGGTGAAGTAACCCCGGCTCTGCTTTTCCCCACTATTCACACACTGCTTTGGAAATGAAGCAGAACCCTTGGAAAATAAAGAAAGGTTAGATCTGTCCATAAGATTTGGGAAAGTAAATAAATGATCTACAGAAATTCCCCCTTCATGCGGAAATACTTAAGCCCTCATAAAATGTCATACCCTAGGCGATTCTGTTGCTCAATAAGATGCAAAGCAGGAAGCAGATGTAATAGAGTGAAGCAAATTATTGTCTTAACAGCTGGAATCAGGATGCTTCTTAGAGGGCGAGCAGTCTTTGCCAAGGAAAACGCTTCTTGAAAGCCCCGGTGTGATGGATGGCTTGCTCTGCCACCCGGCTCTTCCTGCTTGGCAATGTCCCTGCCCTTAGGAAGGGCTCTATGTTGATGCTGGTCTGGCAGGCTGGAGGGCACAAGAAGACAACTGAGTCATCCCTGCCAATGGCATCCTAGAGCAGGCATCAGAAACAAGATGACCCACCAGCTGCCCACCTATACATGAACAAGTGCAGCCCAGATCAACTGAGCACAGCTGTGACTGGTAGGGCCACATGCAATGGTTTGAGTGTGTCCCCAAGGACTCATGTGTTGAAGTTCAGTCTGCATTGTGAAATAGTAAAAGATAAGAAAATTAATCCAACTATGTGTTCAGAGGTGAGCCCTTTGGCAGATGTTTAAGATTAGGTAAGGTCACCAGGGGTGAACCCTCATGACTGAATACTGGTGACTAAATCAGAGAGACAGAGAAACAGAGACAGAGACAGAGAGAAATATATATTTGCTACCATCTCTTACCATATGATGATGGTCTGTGCCACCTCAGACTCTGCCAGCAAGAAAGCCATCATCAGATGTAGATTCCTAAACCTCTAGAACTGTAAGCTAAATAAACTTCTTTTTCTTATAAAGCAACCCAGCCTCAGGCATTTCCCTATAGTAATGCAAAGCTGACAAACAGACCATTCAACTGATCCATAGACTCATCAGAAATAATAAGTGACAATTATTTAAGACACAGAATTTGGGAAGAGCTTGGTACATGGCAGTGGCCAATTGAGACAGTTGGCTTGGAAGGAGAGCTATAGAGGGCACTGGGTAACAAGGAGCAGAGACACAAAGAGAGTTGTTAAACTGCAAGGAATAAGAGATAAGAATCAAGATGAAAAAAGAAGGAAAAGGAGGCCAGATGCAATCAATGACAGGGGGAATAAATATTCAGTATAGCACTTTTGGATTTTAGTTGTCTGTGTTACTTCACTATGCACATCTTTTATTTAGGAAAGTCTGCTTCATATATAAAGATCCAAGTGAGTATGTGAGCATATGTGCATGAATCATAGAAAAAAGTTAAGTTTCACATCTGAATCAAGACAGGATGAAACAGGATATTGGGAAGATATGTAACCACCTTGGTAGCAACACAACCTCAGAAACAAGAGTAACCATGAGAACCTAAGTCCTTCAGGAGTTTATGGAAATCTTGCACTCTCTCCAAAACATGGAACAAGATTCCATGCCAACCTTTCTAGATCTGAGAGAAAAAATGCTTAAGTTAGCATCCAGGCCATGTGTCCAGTGCTCCTGGAGCCCTTCTTTGTAAATTTTGTGCATTGTGGGGCAAGATTCAAGACATTACAGAACTCTCCTCTTTCTTCCTCTGCTTCAACAGTGGATGTTTTCCTCAGATCAACTCGGCAGTCACATGGCTCCAAGCACATCTGCCTGTGTCACAAATGCTTACACTTCATGTCCACCCCAAGAATGCACAACTCCTCTCACAGAGAATGCACAACTCACTACCCAGTCCAGAGACCTCTTTCTCTTTTCCCCATCCTCACATTCTTCTAGTCACAACCTTTTTCCACTTTCCATTCAGAACCTGCTTCCAGCATGTCCCTCCACTGCCCACATTATGCCCACCTATCTTTAAGCCTGTGTTATGTGTCCTCTGTGACGTTGCTCCTAACTGGCCCCTCTGATTCCAGTCTTACTACCCCCAGTTCATCCTCCACACAAAGCCAGTGTGATTTCTCTGAAATAGCATTATCCCAATGCTCCTGTGAGTGTCCCCACCAACCGCCAGCTCCTTTACTTGGTGTCAGAGATCTGTGATGGACCACTCCACAACCTACACCACTATGACTGTCACCACCACCACTATCACCCCTGCCCCAGTAGCTAATATCTGTAGGTTCTTAACCTACCCTCACTGCTCCCCTTAGGCTCCTTGCCTCCATGGCTGTCTCCTTGCTGCCTCCTCTTCTTGAGGTGCCCTATTCTCTCCCCATTCCATCCCTCTTGCCCATCCCTCAAGGCCTAACCCCCACCCCACACCCAAAAAGCCTTCTCTGGAGCCCACCATATCTCCAGTCCCTGGTGGCCTAGTCATTGCCATCTGTGGGCCTGGTTCTGCTTTCTCCTAGTGCATCTTATATTCAACATAAGTGTACATATCACCCAGAGTCACTGGGATTCCTTTAAGATTGGCTTGGACCCCAACTCTTGGCCAGTGGAAATCCAAAGCCTGCTAACAGAGTTCTGTGAATTCCTAGAAAATGAACTCTCAGTTGGTCACTAGTGATTCTGAACTTTCCTTAATGCCTTAAGTAAATGAATGTGTGGATAAATTAATATGCACACAAAGCATTGGCAATGATTGTAGACGTGTGTGTGTGTGTGTGTGTGTGTGTGTGTACACATGCATACACATGTGTTTGTGTTTTAGGAGATCCATCCAGGCCCTTACACATGCTACGTAAGAGCTCTCCCACTGAGCTATACCCACAGCCCATGTAGACTGTTTCAATACCCTTAGGCATGCACACCAAGAAAATTTTCTCCCATCACTTTTACTCCAGGGAGTCTTCAGATTAATGCACATCACTGGTTCCTCTTTCAACCTCTTCCTCTCTCTTCCCTATTTCTTGCTCCCACCCACCATCTCATGCCCACCAACTTACCACCAGCAATTCCAAATTCTTCTCCTTTCATCACAGAGTGCTTCCTCCTCCCAGGTCTGCCAGCCAGACTGGTGCAGGATCACACTAAGACAGCAAACCCCATCAAAGACCTTCCCTCAGACCACAGCAGTGGCTACAAAAAGAAAAACTTTCTCCCATACTACCTATATCCTCCACAGACTCTACCCTCCTGAGAGTAGAGCAGGTGCTTAGTCCCCATTTTGTCTCCATGATTAGCACAGAAAGCATAGAAGGCCTGCAGTAAGGGTTTGTTATATTAGCAAGTGGGCGGATTCACAAAGGAAGGCAGCCCAGCCTGGCTTCTACTCACTCTCTGGTTGTCTGAATCACAGGGTAGGTTGTGTGGTACCAGCAGAGAATGGAGGTCCAGAGATATAGACCAAGACAGGTGAGAAGTCAGGACTGAGAAAAACTTTTTTCTCCCTCTGACTCACTGGACTGTGTTTCTCTGCTGTAGCTTGGCCACTTTCCTTTCCAGTGCATTGCCTCAGTCACCTTTGGTGGTGGTTCAGCATATTTCTGCGTGAAATAAATGTTATTTTCTGGTGCACCTAGGTTTCATTAGTCTTCCTGTCAGCAAGAATCAAAGCGAGAGAGGAGAGCACTTGCACAAAGTGGCTCCTCGCTTACACCAGGCAGAAAAGGACAATGTTACCCAAGCAGAGAGAGAGGGAAGGAGAGACGGAAAACTAACTTCCTCATTTCATCAAGTCGAAACACGGATTATATGAGGTTGAAAAACAGTTACCTTGTTCTTGCACCAGCCTCTTACTCTGTCTGGGGCTATAAAACCCTTTGCGATTTTATCTTTTCATAAACTTTTATTGAATCTGACATTCAAGGGGCCATGGAGGATCATCGAATTAAACCCCCCTCTAATCCTACTCCTAAACCCCAACACTAAACTGATGGGAGATTAAAAGCCAATAAAGATGACAAATGAGAAGTGATCTGCAGGTTGATAAGAGAAATGGAGTTGGGGGGAGGGGTGCCAGGGAGGAGCAAAGCCCAGTGCTCGACAACACGGGGCTGGAGGGGGCTGGCATGGTGGCCTCCAAGAAACTGAAAGGAAGCGACTTGGATGCCTGTGACAAAGTCCTGCTCAATGTTGCCTTAAGCTCAGCTAAGACTGTCTGCTCAGCACAGAGATACATAGAGAAAGAAGGTTGTACTCTGCACAGACCCAGTAAGACTGAAGTCTAACTCTAACCTTGCTAACTGTGGACGCAAGATGCTAGCAATGTGCTCCTGGGACACATGTCAGAGTAATGACAGCCATACTTACACCTGTCCTTGGTGGAACCCCAGTCACGTGCCAGATGTTCTCACCTGTGCTTCACTCTTGTTCCCCCATGGATGCGATGTGGAGAGGAGAGCTGTCCCATTGTATGCATCAGAAAACTGAGGTTCACAGCAGGCCAACCACTTCCGCTAGGTCCCCTCAGTGGCAGAGCAATGATTAGAACCCTGTCTTTTTGAGAAAATAATCTCCACTATATGGATTTGCATCAAGGATACAGTGAGAAATGATAACGGTATGGGCTTCATTATAGCCAATAGAGAAGTTCTTTTTCTTCTTTCCCATAGACCTTTATTTTACATCTTAAACATCTTAAAAGAATCCATATATATTTTTACCATCACTAATCCCTAAATGCAATTTCTAACTAGAAGGTGAGAGTTATTTTTTAACATCCGTTCCCCCTAGTTTATATCAATTCATTTAATCACTTTACAGGCATCTATGAAAACATTCTTTGCCAGGCTTTTTCATAAATATGTATCAAACTAATCCTCACATCAGCCCTGAGAAATAGGAATTATTTCCTCATTTTAATTAATGAGTAAACAGAGGCTTGCAGAATCCAAATGACTCTCCTAGGTTGGCAAAACTAGTAAACAACAGGGATAAAATTCAGGCTCAAGTGAGCTTTAATGCCAAGGTCAGTGCAATTCCAACTCTGTCCAGCCCTTGTTAGCATCAGGTCCAATATGGGAATGAGGTGGAGATACTGCTGCCTACTCAAACAGGGCCACGTGGGATGCACTGTGTGGGTTTTGTCATCACCACCATCTTTTCTCCAGAGCAAGGCAGGCCATGGATGTACGGTGTCCTAGGCTTTCAGAGGTAGTAAGTGACAGGAGAAAGGCCAGCATGAGCAATGTACTATGAGAGAGAATGATCTCAGTGGGAAGCTTTGGAGAATCCCAGTTTGGCTGTTCTGTGTGGGTTTCCAAGCAGAGCACACCTGATACCTAAAGAAGGCGATAATATTGAAGACTCCATTGCCAAGGTAGAAGGAAGTGAGAAGATAAGGTCATAGCCTCATATCCCACCATTTTTCCCCATTTCTGTGGACAATGTCTCTTCCACTGGACCACAGGACAAGTACCCTGGTAAACAAGTGAACATGAGAGCTATCTTTAGTATGACAGAGAAGGCAAGTGTCCTCAGAATGGAAGGGCCCAAAATGTGGAGGAAGGACAGCAGGCAGGCTGGAAAGCCCACCAGGGACTCTCCCAACCTTCACTAAGCCCAAACCTAGCACCACTTACCTCTCTGTGGGTCCTTTTGCCCCTATGGAGGATGAAGGGAAAGAATGATTCTTCTCGTGGGCCACCTTATCAGCGTTCAGGGAAGCTCTCACTTTGGCTCCAACTGCCAGACTCTTATTATCTTCCAAATTCATCTGCTCACACCCCCTTGAAGGTCATCAAGGGAGGAAAACCAACTTTTTTTGAACACTCACCGGATACCATGCCCTTGTACATGTATGACCTCGTTTCACCATTACACAGGCATCATGCACCTTTGATCCACCGCATTTTTACAGACAATAAAAAAGGGTGAATAGGCTCAAGTACACACATTTGGTTCAAGGCCTCATTTGTCTGACTCCAAAAGCATGAATGTTCTTCACTACATCTGTGCTACTTGGCCCAGTCTAGTCATGAGAATAACCCAGAGAGGCCTCATCTCAGGAAGAGCCCTAGCAGTGTGGTCCAGGCATTCACAGGCTTTCGAAGTCTCTCAGGTGATGCTACTTACAGTCAAAGTTGAGAACCACTTACGCTAAGGTTTGCTTTTCTGTGAGACAATAGCCCTTGAGTCCTACCCACCATAATCTCCAGCCCCAGCCCCAGTC
Source organism: Dinomys branickii (assembly GCA_004027595.1). Classification (NCBI taxonomy): domain Eukaryota; kingdom Metazoa; phylum Chordata; class Mammalia; order Rodentia; family Dinomyidae; genus Dinomys; species Dinomys branickii. The sequence continues at coordinate 23,319 of PVLD010007805.1, forward strand.
CCAGTCTTCCCCAGTCTGTGGCTCTGACTCTTTCTACATGTTAATATTCATTTCATCACATTTAATTAACACAGACAGACCAGTGCTGACTTAACATCGCACCCAGCTAGCAGGAGCCCGCGTCTCCCTTGGAGTTCAATCACAGCAGTGTCTTGCACAATTAGCTTCCTTTCCCCTGATCTGAAGGGTCTGTGCCCATAAATATCAGCCAATTTTATTGATATTTGTAATTAAAACCACCCAACAGGTCACACTCGGTTGAACAAGTTTGCAACACACACATCCATAAATAGGAACATGAGCATATTTGTATGTGACATTTGATAGATAATAATCCTGGGCATTTCTCATTTTCAGAACATCCTGTGAGTACCAGCTAATTAAGCCAGGCATGTCTCATGGGATAGAAGGCGTTCTTCAGACATACCTCTTTGATTGTCTTTGTTTCTGAAGTTTCATAGAAATCAAAGGCTAAGAAAGTGAGGTGATAAGCTAAAGCCAAGGACAGAAAAGCACGTGGGCTCTAGGGTTGACCGTGCTACCTTCTCAGGCTTCTTCTCACAGCTTCTCCCTGTATCTTTGTAACAAACTTAAAAGTTAAAAGCAGAAAACAATCACAAAATGAAACCAGTGATGTGAAGGCTTCACCAGAAAGCCCAAGGATTTCTTTCTGGAGTTCTCTCTCTCTGACTACTCAATTGGTTTCTTCTACCCAAAAATGATGTGGCTGAAACTTCAAGTTCCTTCATTCAAATCTTGCAGAGCTAGAGTGATTGAGGCCACTACCCATCCCCACCACATTCCCATCTCTATATGGTCCCAGTTATAGCTGCACCTATAACTAGTTGTTTAGGATCCTAATTGGGTGGGTCGGACTAGGAAATTAGCAATATGTTTATGTGTGAGCTGTGTGGTGGTCCAGAGGAAGGCATTGTCCAGAACAGTGGTTAAGCAGAGACAGTTGCCATGTGTGGCTCCAGCAGGGACTCAGGTTATCAGACCTGCCCATTTCTCATTTCCCCTTTGAAATCTCATCGCTCACATTTACCCAGCGAGATTTAAGATCTTTTCCCAAATCCCTTAGCAGAGTTCTTACAAGAAACAATCAGTGTGCAAGTGAGTTAAAAGGAAGCCGTTCTACCCCAAAGGGCAGCCTTTCAAGTGATTGGGCAGGAGGATTATTTCTCTCGTGACCTGGAGTGATATCATTACCCAAACTCCTGAGGGTAGAAAGGAATTCCAGGGAGAGGAAGCAGGGAGAACAAGTGGAGAGAGAGAGCATAGAAAGACAGGTGAAAACATACTGCCAGGCGATGTTGAAGGGAAGGCGTTTTTACAGTGTTATGACTGACGCCACACCTGCTTTCAAAAATGATTTGAGACTCTTATAGTAATAGGCGCATGTCCAATAAAGCCATTAAAACAGAAATAAGGAGGACATATAAATGTCTGCAGAGGGTGACATTGAGGAAGTCATGATTCCCATTATCCCAAGAGCTCAAGCAGGAACGGCGGGTTGGAATGAATATGGGGCCACTCATTGATCACTGGGACAACTAACTCAATTATTCAGGGACTAACGATCCAATTTGTGTTTAATCTGGGCCTCTGGCATTGTCTTTTCTCTCCTCTGCTGCCTAACTAGGAAGAATTTCACTGTCCAGCATATATCCATCTAAACACAGCCACAAAAAGGGGGGAATCAGCATCTCTTACAGCTGGAAAGGACTTCATACATCATTCAGGAGGACTCCTTTTCAGCTCTCCGGTTCTTTTCAGAGCTGCTGTTATCAAACAGTGGTGCAACAGCAAGTTGGATACCTCCACAGGCAGAACACACACTACCTGATGAGATGTTTTTTAACCATTTGGTCCATTAGAAACTTCTTTCCTGTATGTTATGGTTGATACATTGTGTCAACTTGGGGAGTCTGGAGGTTTAGCTGAGTAACTCAGCAGATGTAGATCTTGGAGTGAAAAGGAGGACATGCTCTTACCCTTCTGGGATGTTGTTTATTGTGTTAATTTGGGAAGTTTAAAAGGTTAACTATGTGATTCAGCAGGAAACCAGGGTGCTTACTTTGTATACATACTGAGCCTGTGGAAGAGGAGGGCATGGAGACTGTGTGAGAGCTACACGCCCCCTGGGTGGGGGCAGGCTGTTTACAAGGTAGAGGAGAGAAAGAGGCTGCTTGCCTGCAATTCCACACATGTGCTGATTGTTTGCTGCCATGAACGTTTGCCCTCTGCCCTGTGCTACTCTGCCTCAGAACCAGCCAAATATGGACTGAAACCTCCACAAACTATAAGCTAAATAAACCTTTACTTCCTTCATTTTGGGTGTTGTGTATTTTGTCTCAGCAATGAGAAAAAAGTAAGAAAGACACTATATAAACAAAATCCCCTCCCTAGAGAAATCAAGCCGTGATTCCCACACTTGGGTGATATTCAAAATTACCTGTGATATTTATGAATAGTGACTACAGTAGAAGTATAAATTAGTACAGCACTTAAGTAAACAGTGTGACATTATCTACAGAATATAAACACGTGATCATGCTGAGTAAATGGTTCTAGGATCCTACTCTTAGGTGCATCAGGAGGCCAAAAACATTCTCCACATCATTAATCATAGTAGCAAAAATGCCCATCAACAGTAATGTCTTAGTCTTCTTTGTGTTGCTAAAGCAGAATGCCTGAGGCTGGCTAATGTATTCAGAAAGAGGTTGTTTGGCTAATGATTCTGCTGCTGGAATATCCAAACAGCATGACAATGGTCTGGCTGTATCACAACATGGTAGAAACATGGAGAAGGAAATAGCCATATGCAGAAGGGACCAACTATACAGAGTGGCTTTGCTTTACAATAGTTCTCAAGAGAACTAGCCCAGTTTTGCAAGAACTGCATTCATCTTGTCCTCGTGTGCTGCCCCATGACCTAACACCTGCAGTTAAGCCCCACCCCTTAAAGTTCCTACCACCCTTCAGCATCATTGCCATAGGCACCAACCTTCCAACACATGAACTTTTGGAGAATGAACCATAGCCAAACAATGGCAAATAGAAAGGATAAATTTTGATGTATTTACAAAACAGAACTTTTTCTTAGCAAAGCTCTCCAAAAGAATTTTCTGTCATGATGGAAATATTCTGTTCTTCAGAATATTTGTTCAGTAGAGTATTATTCAGTAGAATATTCTATTCAGTAGAGTAGTCACTCACCACATGTGGCTTTTGAGCAAGTTAGGCCAATACAAAAGAGGAACTGACTTTTCCATTTTACTTAATTTTAGTTCATTTTTGTTTAAACAACCACATAGGCCTAGTGACTTCTTTACTGGGTAACAGTGTGTACTGAGGAAAGCAGAAAACAAAAACAAACTGTAACTACACACAGTAGCATGAGTGAACTTTATTCAGGCCAGACCCAGAATACCTATTTTATGATTATATTCCCTATCAAGTTCAAAAACAGACAAAAATGAAACTAAATGCTCAGAGTTGAAAGGTTACACCTCGACTTTGGGGTTGCTTGCTTAGGAGAGGTGACTTGGGGTGGGGAGGGCTCCATGGAGCTACAGGGAGCCCCGCAAAGTGTCTACATGTTGATTCTGCAGTGAAGCAGGTGTTTATTTTGTGATAAATCACCAAGCTATCTCTTTTTGTTTGGGACACTGAGCTACACGTGCTTTCTCCTTCCCAATTTAAAAAGGATTAAAATACAAGTTGTCTTTGCTGCTTTTCTACAACCCTATAATTATCCTAAAATTAAGTGCTTATTTTTTAAAACTACAGTGTAAGTGCTTCACTCCAGATTTGTAGAATCAAAGTTTCTAAGAATGGGCCCTGAGAATCCAACATTTCAAAAGCCCCGCTCTGCACAGCCCCAGGGTTTCATTGCCAACATAGCCTCATAGTCCCGGAGTTATGCAGTGCCCAGCCTGTGCAACCATATGTAGCAGCTCTATAGACTGGGTAAGTTTTCTTATTCCCATTTTTAGGGGAAGAAACTGAGGACCACAGAAGCATCAAGGTGAATGCCTGCATCTTCTGGATTGGGCCATGGTCTGTTATAGCCACAATGCTAGCTGCCCTACTGGCTTCACAGGCAGAAACATGAACACTCAATGGACAGTGGCTTCACTTTGCCTCTGAACTGAGAGTATCTGGATAATGCCAAGCAAGCAGACCAAGGGAAGCAGCCCTTATGGTGGCCTATGTACCTGGCTTCCAAAAACCATAGCTGGAGGCCTGTCTAGTTTAGAGTGTGCTGAAGAGAGGCTGGAGACAGCCAGGAAAGGCAGCCTTCAAGTGCAAGGAACACACTCGAAGCAGACAGAGCAAGGCATAATTAAGCTCATCGTGTAAGCCCTGTCGTGCTTTTCCGTGAGAGGTGCACCAAGGTCTGATGTTCCCTTCTGCTCCAGGCTGCTTGCACATCCCCACCCGAAGGTCAGCCTCGTTAACATTGCTCAAAAAAAGCACCTCCTCACATCCACTCATGCCACTAATGATGGGACTTCCCACCTGCTGTCCGGGCCCAGGAATCCAGCATCCACAAGTACTCATGGTGGGCGGGCGCGTGCGTCTCTGTTGCTGAATGAATTTCATTTTCTCCTGGTATTTTATGTGCTCACACAATCAAAATTAATGGAATCTGGTTGAGAGTCAGATGACATCACACTGGTGACTCACATCTTGATAGATTCCCCTCTGCATTCCATTCAAAGTAAACTTGACTTGTCTCATGGCCTCTGGGGAAAGCCTGGAAGTGGAATTTTTTTCATAGACACTTGACTTGAACACCAAAGTTAATGATTCTGAAATAAAAAAAGAAGTAAACAGAGGGCAGGGGAAAGGCCCTGAGAAGTCCTCACTAGGGAAAAGGGGTGAGCTGATTGGTGGAGTCTTCCCCTACATCAGCAAACCCAGAACTGCCATGCTCCTTCAGGGCCAGGGACGTCCAGGAGGCCTTCTCAACACAGACTGCAGGCCCTGGCCCTGGAAATGAGCTTTCTCGGCAGCCTAGTTAAACACCCTATCCTCCTGGAAGGGAAGCGGGTCCTGAGGGGGAAATAAACCATAAGAGCAGCTGGAAAACATGGCACCAACAGAACAAGGTTGCAATTATGCCATCATTTCTGCTAGGAGGACTTCTTTGAGGAAACTTTTCATTGGGAAAATAAAAAGGAGAGAAGATGAGTCACACTCTTTTCAAATCCACGCACACCAGAATGCACCAATCTAGCGGTCAGACTGGCCTCTGATTCTCAAGTTCAAAGGACTCTGCAGAGCCCCTGTTCTCCCTCTCTTTCACTGTAGCACGTTTCCATCTTTGCAAGGCTCCTCTCTCTGTCTGGGCTTTGGGGAGGTGTTTCTTCCTAAAATGCAAACTGCAGATATGAGATCAAGGTGAATCAAGCAATCCAGGGCCTTACAAGCAGGCTGCTCGTTGTTAGAATGGTCTAGTGCTACAGGCAAAACCCTGGCTAGTTTGGATGAGGCAGTTAGCTTTGGCCAGGCAATGTAGGGCAGTTGAGTTACCTTCTCTATCAGGTAGACAGGACACAGACACTCCAGAAATGGAAGGCCTCTCGTGACCACTCTGTCCAATTTTACTCCTTCCAGGTGACAGAGAGAGATAAATCAGTCACACCAGCTGTGAATGCACAGGAAGAGAGAAAGCTCTGGGTTCCTGGTACCACCTCAGGAAACCCCTCCACACTTCCACTTTAGGTTTTTCAAGCTCTCTCCATCTGCTTAGCAGAAACAATAACACAAGTTGAGCCTCTCTAATCTGAAAACCAGCAATCCAAAATGCTCCAAACTCAACATTGGACATTATGACGTTTGGGAGGCAGGGTCTAATGGTTCCCTGTATGCAAACTTCATTTTGTGCACAAAATTATTATAAATGTTACATGAAATTGCCTTTAGGCAGTGTGCATAAAGAGAATAGGAAGCATGAATGAGTTTTGTGTTTCGGACTTGGGTTCCATCCCCAGGATATTTCATTATGTAAATGAAAATATTCCAAAATAAGAGCAAATCTAAATTCTGAGACTCTTCTGGTCCCAGCATTTCAGACAAAGGCTGTGCCCATACTCAATAGCCACAGTTTGCCTCCCTCTGGCAACTCCAGAAAACCGCACGTTTCTCAGCATAGCAAGAAAGCTTTGGAAGGGAAATCCCAGGTGGTGAGTGGAAAGGGCAGTGGGAGCAAAAACAGGTCTGGGCCATGGTCAGAAGTCTTTTGTCTTCTGTCCCCAGTTCCTGGCACCATAAGTCTTCTCTGCATCTGTTTATGAATCCCATCAGTTAGCCTCTGCTCTTCTGTAGAACCACCAACGGCAGTACTTCCCAAGCCCTCCTGTTTCTTTCTTCCAACCTTTGTCACCATTCCACTCTTCCCCTATGTCACCCAAGCCCCTGCCTCTCTGCTGCTTAAGATGTCTGATCTGGAACCACCCACACTCCCTCTTCTCTGGACTCCACTCCATGCACTGGGGCTAAGCTCCTCCCCACAGGTCAGTCTTCCATCTGTCTTTGTAGGTTTCCTGTTGTGATAACTGAATGCCATAACCAGGGTCAAAATAAAGGCTTATTGACCTCAGCTTTGGAAGTTGGAGGGTCACATATGGTGAGGGCTTTCCTGCTCACAGGAAATTCTGCAGAGTCTCAAGAATAGGCAGAGAAAGAGGGGCATATTTTAGTTCCTTTTCTTATTGTTGAAACAAAATACCTGACACCCAAAGTTGAAGTAGGGAAGGTTTATTTAGCTTACAATTTGTAGAGGCTTCAGTCCATAATCAGCTGGCTCCAAGACAAGGTGGCACATGGCAGAGAGGCAATAGTTCATGGCAATGGAAGACAGCAAAAGCAACAGTCGAGGAGGGACAAGACTTTCTGTCCCTTATATTGTATGTAGGCTACCCCCTCTAAAGTGGGTGTAACATTGACACCCATAACCCCAGGGTTGGACCATGAATCAGTCACAAACTCTAGATTCAGCCATCTATGAAGAGCCTGCCCCTCATGACTGTTTTAGGCTTTGAGGGACGTCCAGACACAAACCACAACAGAGCACATCCAAGAAATAGCTGAACTGGCTTTTATAACAGTCCATTGAAGATAAATAACCCAGTAACCCATTCATCCATTAACTGGTGAATGGATTAGTCCATTCATGAGGGCAGAGCTCTCTTGACTTAATCATCTTTTAAAGGTCCCACCTGTCTCACCTTTTAATGACTCATGCCAAAGACTACATTTCCACAAGGGCTGGATGAGGACAAGCTGGAGCACTACCCTTTTTTTCAGACCCATTTTGAGGGCCACACTCTCCAAGAAGACTTCCTTGCCTCATTTTGAGCAAAAAAGGTCCTTTTCTCAAGTGTCTCTAACCCTTTAGGCCTCTGTGGTAGAAATGAGTCAGTCTGTGATGGCATTCTCTATAGGAAGTGCCTTACTCGCTAGTGCTTGGGATAGAGGGATCAGAATCTTGAGTCTGGTGGTCAGCAGCCTCCAATCAAGTCAGTGTCACTTAATACAGGTGCAGCTCTCTGGATTTTATGAAATTAAAAATTGATTGGTCAAAATTGAATTTGTGCAAACTATGAGGAGACACTAAACTCACTGGCAATATCTATCTAGTACAAAAGCTCTAATATCAGGCCGTACAAAAGCTTCAATATCAGACCTCTCTTCCTTTACCCAAAGCATCCAGGGATGCCCTGACCAACAGTACTTGAGAGCAGAGTTCTACCTGCTTAGATTTTCTTATGCTCATATAAGACCATCCTTGGAGCTAGTGGGGTCCCCTCTCTTTTTAAGGTACTTAATGTTGTGAGCCAGTAGGTTGGTCCTGGCCTTAGTTCTTGGCCAAGGCACTCTTTAAGGAGTTGAGTCATTACCACTTGAGCTCCTTCCTGGGCTTGGCTTTCCCCAGCATTCTCTGCCAATTGCTGGCCACCTGCTGTACCCTCATAGGAACCGCATTTAACAATGGAGCCCTCCGTCTCTAACAAGAGGTTTCTGTCTGGGTTACAGACAGCTTCCCCCTATGTCATGTGACAGCAGGGGAAGGGAAGTTTTAACTTTGTTTGGAAAAAAATTCAGTCTTGGGGCTCTAGGCTAAAGTAAATCTCCATTGTGGAAGACACTAATATTTCCCATGTGACATCTGTGCTCACTTCCCAGCTGTAGAACTAGTCAGTGTTACCGTGTGTCACCTCAAGGCAAACATGAAGTTAACTATCACAACAATGAGCATGTTCTGCCTTAAATAATAACACTAATAATGCCAGTCCTTTTACCATGCATTATGAAACTGCACTGCCATTCTATCTGCATATTCTCACAGCAGTCCTGTGAGGCACTGTGTTATCACAACACCATTTTACAGCTGACAGAGCCAAGGCCCAGAGAGATTGGCATGAGCTGAGTGGGACTGGATAGTGAGTGACAGAATACAACCTCACCCAAAGCTTCCTGCCTTCACATTCCTGACACCACACCATCTTTTCTTTGAAGCTCCTTGAGTCATTTTCTCTTCAGTTATAAAGTCCCCAAGTAGCACTCCATAAACTGATAGCCTCCCTCTCCTTTTCTCTCCCACATGGCATGATAGGCCTATATCTTCTTTAATCCACCTGTCACCCACCATCCACTCACCAGACATTTACCACCATCTGTTACAGAGATCTCACCGGATAGGCCCTGTGGGACTTAACTTAGTCCAAGGTTCCCAAGTCCCCAGAGTGAATAAATAAATCTATCCCCAAACATTATCATTGTGAGGCAGTTAAGACGTGACTTCCCCATCCAGCCCCATGGGTAAATTTATTTTTCATGGAAATTCTGGCATCATTAAGTCTAAACCCAAACAAGAGGACTTTGGGGATGAAAATATGGACTCTGGAGAAGTATTTATGGCAAAGTGTCCTTTCAGATGTTTTCAGGGTATGTTATCGACATAATTCTTTTCCTTCTCTTTCTATACTACCCTGCAGGGATCTCTGGCCCCGCAAGCTCCAGGGATGCACATGGAGAGAAGGCACTGCTTGCTGCAGTGGCTGACCCAAGCATTCTTTGTCTCTGGCTACATCCAGACATCACATCCACTAAGAGTGTCCTACAGAATCTAGAAGGACACAGAAGCCGGGTTTCTAAAACATTTCTCTCCAAGGACAACCCGGGCATCTGCCATGTGCCTCACCCTCTCTGCAGCCCCTGCCAAAAGCTGTCTTCTGATTACAGGAAGGAGTTGCTTCCTCTTGTTTTCTAACCAGAGCCTCCTCTGACTCTAATAACGGGCTGTGGAAAGCAGCAGCTCCACTTTATACAGCCAGAACCACACAAACTCACATCAGTGGGTCAACCACAGAGCCACATTTAGCAAGGGCAGGTAAGATTTAAGGAGAGAAATATCATAGAATGGGAAGTGGGCAGGCAGGCAGCCATGAACTTGACTTCGTAATGCTGTGCAAAGCCAATGCTGATGAGCACCTTTATGCTCTTTAATAGTAATAATAATAACACTAACATGAAAGCTGGTCCTATCATCTTCTGCAAGGCTTCTGCACTTTTCTGGACTTGCAATTTACAAGCACTTTGACCCACAACATCTCATTTAATCCTCACAGCAATCACGTGAGGTGAACATTGTCATTATCTTCTCAGAAACATGGTGGTGAGATGGAAGAAGAACACAGCCCTAGAGCCAGAGCTGGCATCAATCCTAGCTCTTTCCACTGGGCCACTCTGCCTTTCAGATTATAAAAACCTCCACTTAAATGTTACCTGAGAATCAGGGTACAGGATTCAGCTATTTTCAGCTTAAGGAACAGTGTCGAGGGCTGTGAGACAGAGATGTATTTGGGGTCCTGTTCTTTTCAGCATGCACCTCGATGGCTTGGTATCTCTCTTAGATGCACTGTGGCAGGTGTGTGGCAGCCAAAACAGATAGACACATGTCCTCTTCTTCAAATGAGAGCTGCTCATTATTTGGAGTAGGTGTGGCTGCAACACACAGTCTGTCTGGCACAGTTCATTCAGGTCAGAAAGAATGGTTTTCAATCAGCCACTCCAAGACCAAAGCCATGTTCACAGGAAGATATCCTTCAGCAGCATCCTCTTCCTCCAGTGGTTCAATATTGCAATTTGAATTGTTCGGTTATCAAGAGACAGAATGTGTAAATAATTCATCCTGGTGATCTTACCCAGCAGCTACACTGGTCAAAATTTTAAATCCCAGTCAGTAGAATTTTTCAACGTATGTTCCAGAGAGTCTTCAAAAGGAGGTCTGTGAGGGGTTGACATGAGTCCTCCACAGAGATGTATTTATTGAATCCCCAACACCCCATACCTGTGCATGTGACCTTGTTTGAAAGAAACAATGTGCTTGCAGATGTAATAAAATTAAGATGAAGTCATATTGGATAGAGTCATATGGGTTCTTAATTCAACATGATGGAGAGAGAGAGGGAGGGAATAAAAGAAACAGAGAGGGAGAGAGAGAGAGAGAAATAGAAAGGGAAGGAGGAGAGAAAGAGAGAGAGAAAGAGGAGGCTGGAGTGAAGGAACAATAAGGATTCCTGGCCATCACCAGAGACCAGGAGGCAGGTCTTCTAGATCCTTTGAGAGAGCAGGGCCTCACAGGTACCTTGATTTCAGACTCCTGGACTCAGAGCTGTGAGACAACACATTTCTGCTGTTTCAAGCCTCTCAATTTGAAGAACTTAGACCTGAGCACTATGGCAACCTTTTGTGTTAAGAAGCTAATACGAAGTCAAAGGCAAAGTAAGCTTCTAAAAATGATGTGTTTGGGGATGGGAACATAGCTCAGCAGCACAGCGCCAGCCTGATATGTTCAAGGTTGTGAGTTCAATTCCTGGCGTGCACACACACACAAAAAAAAAAACCTAAAAATGATGTGTTCACCAGTGGCCCTCAGCCTGAGGGCCTTGAGGCAAAACAGACCAGTTAAAGCAGATTCCCAGAGTGGGTAACTGCTATGTATTTCTGGAAGGCTCTCTGCAAGATTCTAAGGCTGAGGGAAAATAGGAGACTATTGAGCTGTACAAAATGAAACAAATTTCCTCACCTCCTCATGCCTCAGTGCTGCTCATCTGCCATGAATAACCAAGAAAAAATACTTAGGATGTAGAGCTTGTCAAACTGACCAGAAAAACTTTTGACTGACATCTCTGACACATGTTTTGTGGCACATGATTTGGAAAGCGCTGCTATCTTTTATTGGGGTTTTATGGTCTCAACAAGTGACTGGTAACACCTGCCTTGACATCTTTCCAGGCCAAATTCATTGCTGTGATGCTCCACATACAGAACATGGCCCTATTTCACCTCTGTGCCTGTTCAGGAAGAGATCACATCTTCTCAAAAAGGAGGTGTGAGAACACTTGGTCCAAACAGCAGTCCCTTGGTGTAGATATTTTATTCTCCTTAGTACACCTTGATCCCATCCTCAGCCTTGTTCATTGTCAAAGCATATGTTTGTCATGAAATGCCAACGCTAGCTAGCTGTGCTCATTCCCACCAAGGCTATAAATTTAAACAGAGAGTGTTCGATCTATGTCAGGCATAGTTACAAAACTGTCACATGTGGACATGTGTGTGTGTGCACACGTGCACACAGGTGTGTCTATACACCCACATTTACTTATGCAAGATATCCCCGAGCTCATGCACTCCACCCGCCTCATCCATCAGTCTCTTTAATCTGTGGTTTATAGATTGAGAGGGATCATGAATTTAAGAAAGAAAAAAAGTAGCTTTAGTTTTTTTTCACCAACTTCCTCTAATTTTGAATGTGGGCCACAAACCACAGGAGGATCAGTAGTAACCACTAACTTAGTCACCAGTGGAAATCACAGGCTTTCATATCCCATGCCATGACAAGGATGCAGGATCTTGGAATATTTAATTTCATAATTTCTTCAAATGTATAAAATGGCTTTTAGGCCTGATGCTAAATTATGTCTAATGTGTCAGTGAGAAAGCACAAGTATTGCTTAACACTAATTTGTTTTTGTTTAACATTTTGATTGTTTTTCAATGTGATGTGTCCTTTTCAATCTTGTGTATTTGAATTTTTGCACTCAAACACATTATTTATGGTTCATAGGTGTCACCTGACTGCCATGGTCCATGACATAAAATAAAAGATAAAGAACCATTGTTCTAGATCAGCTCATCTACTTAGAATCATCTAGAAGATAAGATCCTGGGTCTTATCCTTGAAGAACCCAATTCAGTTGGTGAGAGGCAAGACTTCAGAAACTGTATTTTAAAGTAGACCACAAAATACCAGTAGAGATGTTTCATGAACTACATGTTGAGAAAAGTTTCTCTAAGTCTTGTTAAGCTTACTACAGGGTCAAACTCAGCATCAAACTTACTAATAATTATTTTGGTGATTTACACTTCATCACTATATCCTTGGCACACTGAGACCATGTCGTGACTAGTGCCTGTATAGAAACTGACACTGTACTCAATGTCAAGATGTTTTTCATTGTCAATATTTTATAAATATTATCAACTTCATTACAGTATATTTCTGTGGAGATCCCTGGAAGAACTTTTATGGATCTCATTTCAGAAAAAATCCTACCACTCCCCAGCAACTGTTTCCTTATCTTCAGATGTTATTAATCTTGAAATTATCTTCTCCTTCTTATTGGCTGCAAGAAGCTTAAACCCAGATTTGTGTTTCATCTCTAGCAATCACTGAGAGCATATGATACGCATCTGTAGTCAAATACCATTTCAGAAGACATTGGTTACTCCTCATTTAAGTCACACTAGAATCAGTCGTTTACTGCCTCTAAGAAGCATCATTATAACTGTTAAAAGAAAAATTTTAGACAAATTATATTTAACAGAGTCAAACTGATGAAAGAACAATTCACAAATCAGTTCCTAGGACCAGGACAGATCCAGGGATGCCCAAGATTGCTCCATGGCTGAATAACATTAGGAAAAAAAAGGAAAAGGGACATGCAGAAAATGGAAGTGAGGTGCAGAGACTGTTGTGTTGCTTAAATGGTGGTATTTACCCTCTTTAAATCTGACGTGACCAAAGCACAGCTGCTGTGATTGGCCAAGTCTCAGCCATTACAAAAAAATAATTCCTAAGTTACGTTTTTTCAGTTTGTTTATGTGCTGAGTTAGGTTGCAGTTTGCTAAGCAAGAGCTTGAGTATGTGAGTATGGAGGCTCTCTCAGATGATATTTAGTTTGATTTAAGAAGGAAGGAAGGAAGGAAGGAAGGAAGGAAGGAAGGAAGGAAGGAGGAAGGAATGGGCCCAGGTTGGGTTTATGAGATTCACATTAGACTTCTGAGACTCATAGCAAAGAGAATACATGAGAAAGTCCATTTTTAAGTCTCAAATGGTGTTATTAAATGTTACAACCTTAAAGGGACCACAGAATCAATTGTATGCTGTAAATAAGAACTAAGAATGACCCTGTTCTAAGCACAAGCTGGAAGATGGGAATGTCTGGAGAGAGGTCAGCTGTTGGGAATCCAGACTTCTGACTTCCATCACCTGTTTGCTCTCTTCCTTCCCCGGTCTAGGCCAACAGGAGAAGCAGAGACCTGGGTGCAGCTAAGGAGACAGCCACCTGTGCAGTGTCCTCGTGCCAGCTTTCTGGGGCAGCAGCAATGACAAACAGTGCAGAAGAAGAGGACTAAAATAGCCCCTGAGTTCCCTGAAGTCCAGACTGATGAAGGAGAAAGTCTCAAGTGCTCCTATTTCCCACTGTCTTGTGTGCTGGACAGGAGGAAGGAGACCCAAGAAGACAGCTCCAACAAAAGGTGCATGAACTAATCCCAGCCCAAGCCAATGTCAGAAACTAAGCAGAAATGTCTCCAAAAAACAGGAGATGTCCTAAGCCCCAAAATCAGGTATGCAAAAACAGAACTTCCTTCAGTTTCTATAAGTCAACTTGTCTTCTGTTACAAGCCGCTGTTCTGGCCAGTAATAAAACTTGGCTTCCAGCCAATCTAATTTTTCAGTCCCATTTGGGTATCTCTCTTCCCATTGCCTTTTCTCCATGGAGTTGCCTCTGGGTTCTGGGGATCTGATACAGTGCTGGCACAGAATGGGTGCTATGCTTTGAATGTCTGTGTCTCTCCAAAATTCATAGTGAAACTTGATCCCTGCTAAATATAGTTTAGATCTCAAATCTGCCCCCCAGGTTTCATATGTTTGGAAGATAATTGGATCATGCAGGTATTATATTTATCGCTAGATTCATCTGTTAATAAGTTCAGTACCTGAATGTGCTGCTACAGAGCAAACCCTAGTGGGAAGAGGGGCGCTGGGGCATGAACTAAAAGGGTGGTTTTTTGCCCCTGGTTCCTCCTTTTGTCTCTGCTTCCAGGTTGCCATATAGTGAACAGCTTTCCTCTGCCATGCCATTTCTGCCTTCGAGCCAGACAATCCTGGACTGAATCCCCTGACACCATGAGCCAAAATAAGCTTTTCCTCCTTTAAGTTGCCAGTGGCAGGCGTTTTGTCCAGATGACAAGAGAGTGACTAATGCCATCCCTAATGCAAAGATATGAAGAGGTGTAGCCTCTTAATAAGTGATTAGCTTCTGAGGGCTCTGCATGCATAAATGGGATTCGTGCCTGTATGAAAGGCCCCCATTTGTTCTTTCCAGAAATTCCATGCCCTGCACCCTTTAGGACCTTGACTTTGACTCCAAGCAACCTTTTTGCCTCAAAGGATAATATTGCTTATCTATCTCCAAGTTCTATTTTGTAGCACCAAATCTGATTTAAACATTTGTCAAAGCTAGGGAGCTGGCAAAAAAATTACAAAGATAAGACACATATCAACTAATGCTTCCAAATGGATTCCAGACACATATTTCTAAGTGCCAGTCTTACCCCTGCCTTCATCCTGCCTTCATTATTTTCCTACTTGTTTTCTGACATTCATTTCATCCCCCTAGGTTGCGTGTGTTTGTGTATGTGTGTGTGTGTGTGTGTGTGTGTGTGTGTGTGTACTTAAGAGAGAGAAGAGAAATCTGGCTCATTTTTTATACATTAAATGATATTCAGATAGTAACCAATAAGGACTCACTAAGTTACAGCCATAATATCATCTCCATTTTTTCAGGTAATTAAGAGTAGGTCCTTATTAAATGGTGGGTATTTTATTATCTTCACTTTTAAAGCTAAGAAAAATGAAGACTCTAAAAGTTGAAGTCACTTACTCTACATGATACAGCTACTGGGTGGGAGAACTAGGACTCAGAATCCAACCTCTTCTGCTCCTGAGCCCTGTGCCTTTCCTCTGTAACACAGTTGCCCTCCTCTCTAAGTCTTCCTCAAGTGCTTTTATATTCAAGCATCCAGTGGATTCATCATGCTTTGCTACCAGGGTGTTAATATGGATCTTCAGATGATGTTTCTAAAGAACTTTGAATTTCCCAGGTGAAAATTCTCATTGAAAACAGCTGTACTGTCAGCTCTTAATTATTGGTGACAGTGCTAGACACAGATGGAGCAGTTGGATGAGATTTATAATTAATCCCCTCCTTTTAGTCAAGAATCTCAGTCTGCTTCTTCCATCACTTCTCCTGTCAGAGCTGCCCACGGAAAGAACCTCCTTTCCTGAGGGGCCCAGCTCCCGAGATCTAAGCTACCGAGAGCTGTCCCAATCAGACGTCTGTATTAATGTGGCCTCAAAACCACAATCCAGAACAAAGGAGCACAAAGCAACTCAGAGACAGAGCTGAGGGATCCAAGTAATAAAACCTGCAGTGATTACAACAGAAACAAATTCTCAATCAGTGCTACAGGTTTGTCAGAGCCTAAAATATCATTCATAGTTTTGGGTTTTTTGCTGTTGTTGTTGTTCTTGTTGTTGGGTTTCTTTGGAATTTGCATCACTTTGGTTGGAGGAAAGAAGAGACTTCCTTGTTCATCAGAAAATCTGAAAGGATAAATTAGTCTAAAGCTGTCATTAAACACATACTTTTGATTGGACTTGATGTGTTTGTTTTTAGGGAGTTATTGGGCCAGTCACCATTTTTCAGTCCAGCTCTTCAAGAAGGAAACTCTCTCTTTCCAAGGTCTTGACCGGTGATGGTGAGGATGACAGAGAGGAAGACACTTGCTGCTATGTGATAGAATTGCTCTTTCCAGGGCCACAGACATTTATTAAATGCCTACTATGTGACAAACAATGAAACAGTGCACTAACTCCACCATGGAAGTGGCCACCTTCCCTGTTGCCTTTGACATCAGAGCTTACAAAGTGATTAAGGGTATGTGGGAAAGGGAAGCTTATACTGTGGGTAACATAGATAAATAAGCAACAAACCACAGCTCACACTAGTCCTGAGCCACATACTTACTTCCTTCTTTCCCATTGGTGATGCTTATAAAGTGTCTGTCTCTGGCCCAAAGCATTACAGTTAAATACCAACTCATATCTTGATGACAGCCAGGAAGGCCAGGGCATTTAGACCTACTGAGAAGAGGAAAATGAGGAGTAGGAAGAGGAAGAAAAGGCAAAGTAAGGAACGAAGGCAAAAGAAGAAAGAGGATGACTTCATTCAAGAAGATCAAGGCCCAAAAGGTTTGTCCCTGGAGGAGGGGACCCTTGTAAAACAGTTCAGAAGTTGGCACCTCAGCTGCAGACAAGTTCTGCCAAGGACAAGGCAGAGACATGAAGACAAAATCCCTGTGAAAAAGTCTAATCTCACACTTGGAACTAAGAAATGAGCCAGGGATGGGCTTTCCCTGTGACCAAAGGGAGCCTTGAACCTGCTGCATGGAGGCCTCTTCCTCCAGTCATGCTGTGGGCCCAGGTGCCACCCACCTGGGCCTCCACCTGAGTGTGGCAGGCTCTTACACTGTGCCCCAGCCCTTCAGTTTCAGGGGGCCCTGGAGAGAGGAGCAGCCCTCAGGGCCTCAGTGACATTTGCTTTGTGGTGGAGTGAGGGATCAATTTTACCAAAGCAAATTAGAATGTGAAGAAAAGCGCGTTGAGCAATTCACTATTCTTTAGGACAATAATGCCCATGTTTGAAGCGGCTTGGAAAGAATCATGAACAGGGAAGTTTCTGAGACACTGTTTGTTCCCTGCCCCCACCCTGTGTCTTCTGGCAGGTTTCCTGGATACCAGTACAGACATGAACTGGCTCCAAGCTGCCTGCAGTGCCAGACATCATGTCCTTGGTGCCCTCTCACCTGAGCCCTCACCATCGGAGCTCCTGCTGCCCATCGAGCCCTCCATCTGCCTTGCTCATTGCTTAGCACTAAGCACCCTAGAGGAATATCGCCAAATGCCCTGGAATGGAGCCACGTCCTCTGTAAACTCTGTGAGCAGCAGAAGCTTCCTCCTGGACCCTGACACTTGGTGTTCCCAACTCCAACTGCACTCTTCGTACGCCTGTGCCTGTTGTCAGAGGCCCCCAAGTTGAATATCCTATCGAGGGTCCTGCAGTGTTGGGAGCAGTTCACCTTCCACTGTGGGCACTCTAGGGTCTGTTCGGTTCCTGGTCACAGCCTTTGCTTCTCCGAGTCCTCCTATCACTATTACTCTGTGCTCAGTGCATGTGTGGGAAAGATGAAAAGGAGAGACAGAGACAGAACAGAGAGAAATAAGGGGAAGTGGGGGAGAAGAGAAGGGGAGGAGAGGGTAGGGGAGAGGAGAGAAAGGAGAAGGGGGAGGGGGAGGGGGGTAGGGGGTCTGAGTCCTAGAAACTGTGCTTCTTTCACCCATAGGATTAAAAGATTGTTATTTTTTTAAGTGTGCTATCTTGGGAGGAAAAAAAGTATGTTGTCTGAAAAGGGGATATCACTGGGGCTTGGGACAGTGAAGGGACAGTAGCAGGACACAGGAAGGCACTGAAGAGGGTTGGGAAGATGTACAAGATTTTATGAGATAGCAATTTATAGATTCTGAGAGCTGTAAAGATCCTTTTCCTACTCCTTCACATGTCCCACAGGAGGTACCAGGGATCTGAGGGAGATGCCTTTCTGGGGGTGTGTAGCTGCCTCGGCCCTGCACAAAGAGTTCCCACTCGTAGCAAAGGCCCTGAGTGACAGCTCACACAGAGGCAACTGAGCTCCCAGGAAATATGTGGTCTTCCCAGGGGTACATGCTCATGTGGACTGAAGATCAGAGGGTGCCTTGCAAATATGCTGCACTTCTTAAGCTTTTATGACTCACAACCCAAAGAAGGTAGGAAGTGAGGAGGAAGGACCCTGGTGTTGGCTAAGAGCACATTTTCCATTGGTCTGGCAGGATGTGGGCTCAGAATAGAATAAGTTGAAATTGGAGGGGGGGAACTCTTATATCCTATGTTATGAAGACCATGCCCATTAAATCTCGTTAAACTCTGCCCCATCCATACCCCACGCCTGGCTCACACCTGTTGGTTAAGTCTTGCCCTCCAGCTGCAGCATATGAAATGGCCAGCTTGTGATGTCCTCCCAGGAAGCTCTGCACAGCCTCCTCCTGGCTTATCCCAAATATTTCAAGACAGATCTGCTGTTAAAATGCATGAACCAACACTAGCTGGGAGTTAATATTTCATGGGTTCATTCCCTCTTGCACTGTGACTTCACTGTGTCAGACGCTCAAACTTTGTCGTGAATATTGTCCAACCTGCTAAGGCCCTCAGCTCTCGGCTGGCACTGAACGTTCAAAAGTTCCTTCTTTAGCCTCAGATCCTGCCTCAGAATTTCAAGCTGCATTCTCAGAAGAGCTGTTTTGTCCCCATCTTTGTCATCAGTAAGGATTGAATCTGATATGTCATCACATAGTAATGAAACTGGCTTTTATACAAATCGCAGGTCTTCTGAATCCAGATGAGTGCTGGCCTTCCAAGAAGTCACCTTGCGAGGTTGGCCACATAGCTCCTCCAAACGGGCTGCCACCCCAGACACCACAGCTGGAATTCTCTATGGAAACTGCCACAGAGACAATTAGCCGATTATATAAGAAAACAAAAACTCAGTCTCACTGTTCAGGGACTCTCATAGCTGTCCAGTGTGACTCATTGTCTGTGTTTCAGTCACCCCCGGAGCCTTGCTCTCCACTGTGAGTGTCTTCTGCACCTTTGCACACTCTGCCAAAGCAAAGAGCCTGAGCACACAGAAAGCACTTCATAAATGCTTGGTAAGTAAACAATGGACCTTCACTATCCCAGTGTTTTCCTCCCCCAATTCCTCCATTCCTCCAGTTCTCCATTCAACACCTATTGGTCTACACCCCTTTTCTTGCTACTGAAGTCACAAAATAAATGCCCAAGAATGGAGCTAAGGCTGACCGCAAGGCATAGAGAGACTGAGAGCCTGTACCCACAAGATAAGCTGGGCTATGCTGTGGTGACCAAGAAATGCAATATCTCCATCACTGGAAACTAGAAAGGCTCCTTGCTAGCTCTCCACTCGGGTGTACAGGGAGAGGGTGGGAATCAGGGTGAGGGATTGTGTCAAGCAGTCATCGCTTAGCTCCATCTACAGCCCAAGAGAAGATGCAGTGCTCTCAATGAAACTTCAGGGTTTGCATCAGAGAAGAGGGGAAGAGGGACACCAGCAATTACATTCTTCATTCTCAAATAATAGAAGTTCTTTGCCCACAGCTCACTGGCCACTGCTAGCGTGGCTTCATGACCTTATTCAAAAAGGGGACAGGGAATAATCCTATAATCCTGCAGTGTGCCTGAAAGAAGAGGAGAACAACACCAGGACAGTGGTGAACCTGAGAATTCTCTCATAACAGCTAAGTCTTGATGTCAGCAAGAGCAGATGAATGTGGACATCAAATGCAATAAATTGTTACGTTCATGGTCCAGTGGGTCATGCCTCCCAAAATCTATTCCCTTGTTTAGTTCACTTCGAGCTCATCCATGTGGTTCTCTCTTTGGCCAATGAGACATCAGCAAATGTGATGCAAACCAGGGATTTATAAGAGCTTGTACACTAAGGCTTGTTCCCTTGGATTGCTGCCACCACTGCATAGGAAGCCCAGACTTTTTAGTAGACAAGCCACATGGAAAAGAACAGTGGCATCTCCACTGGGAACTCCTGCCAACTGGAAGGGATGTGAGGGAGGCCATCTTGATCAGCCAGCTCACAGATGAAGTGACAACTGACCGCAAGTATATGTCTGAATGCAGCCAGCACCATGTGAAACAAAGATAAGCCATCCAAGCTAAGCTTGCCCAAATTACTGAACCACAGAAGAGCAAGCAAATAAATGGTTCTTGTTTGAAACCACAAAAATTTGGAATGATTTGTTGCACCACAGTAGATAACTACTAAAGCAATTCGTATCTGGAAGAGATACACTGCCACAACAAAATCCAAAACATGCGGCATTGGCTTGGGGACAAGAACATATAAAAACTGGGAAGTCGATGAATAGGTTGTAGTGAAGTCTGGAGGAAGGGTGAATCTTTTTTTATGGTAGAAAGATAGGGAGGGAATTATTATCAGGGATGGAAAAAGGACAACCTATATTATGGAGTGGCAAAATAATTGAAAAAAGTTGCCTGCAGTAGCTTGAAAGAGAGACAGTACTTAATGAATTTGTCGATTTAGTTAAGTAGCTCTCTGGACACAATGTTGAAAGCATCAACTGGATGCTTCCAGCTGTGTATGCTAAAGAACTGCCCGAGCTAAGAAAGAAGCTGTTCAGTTTTCAAGCACATTCTAGAAAAAAAATATAAAGGACTCAAAATTTGCTGGTTTAGAAAAATTAAACTGTTCTTATCTTCAGTCTTTCCAGCCAAAGTTCCTTAGCTAAGAAATAGCCTCAGCTTGAAAATCACACAAGGGTGTGCTGGTAAAACTCCTGGGGAAACTTCCAGAAGGCATGGGCTGGATGCTTTCAGCTAAACAAAGGGACTTCTAAAAATCTTAAAGGAATTGGCCCATGGCAGGTCAGCATATCTATGTTAGTTAGCTTTATCTTACTGTAACAAAATGTGTATGACAACCAACCTAAGGAGAGGAAAGGTGTATGTTGCCTTACAGTTCTGGAGGCTCAGTCCATGGAGTTCAGTTCACTGCTTTGGGACCTGTAGTGAAGCAGCACACCATGGCAGGAGCACTTGGCAGAGAAATCTCCTTCACCTCCTGGCCAGGAATGAGGAGTGAGAAGGGGCTGGGCCCTGCTATCCCTTTGGAGAATACTCCCCACTCCCAGTGACTAGAAGACCTCGCACTAGGATCCACCTCTGAAAGTTTCCATCACCTCCCGAATGCACCAAGCTGGGTGTTATTCAGGACATTTTAGATTGAAACCACAGCAGCAGCAAAAGATGGCTGCCTCAGAAGAAAGCATTCATGAAGCTGTAGATATGAAGTGAACTCTGCTAAGAGTCATAGGAAATCTGTGAGTATTTTTTAGAGTTCTCTCAGTAAAAGCTGTACAAGGTTGAAGTTAAAAGTGAAGAGACAATGCAAAGTTAAAAGAGGGTCTAGACTTTCACTTTCTTTCAGTAGTAATTGGGCTAAGAAAGCTACTTAGCTGCAGATATGGATGATTTTCTAAGGGTAAGAAAATACATCTCAGAGAGTAGAGATAAGAGCCCAGAGGGAAGAACAAAAGGCCACAGAGAACAATGGGCCAGATAATTCTCTCACAGAGAAGAGTCAAGCCCTAATCAAGGATATTGTGGACTCAGATAACACAACAGTGACCAGCCAGACTCCAATCATTGTTCAACAACTACGCAATGAGTTCTATTCTCTCCTTTTCAAGTGGGAGAGTCTGTGGCAGCAATGGCGAACCTTTTAGTGCTTTCCGCAATAACTGATAGCTGGCTGTGGCACGCGTGCCATAGGTTTGCCACGACTGGTCTATAGGGTCGATCCAATTCCTTTCTCATTATTGTGTTTTAGCGATGCAGGGAATTCTTGCATTTTAAGTTTAAAGTCTCTGGTTCAAGAGAAGCTGCACCTGAGGAGCCTCCCTAAAAGCCTTTGTCCCCATCTGAACTGGATGCAGATCGGGAGATGATAGACTTCAGGGTTGATGCTGTAATGAGATAAAACTTGTGAGAATCTTAGAAAGGATGAGTGTACTGGGCACGTGATGGAGTGACCTGCTGAGGCCAGAGGATTCACTTGGTGAGCAGTTTCTAGGCTTTGATTCCATCCACACAGCTCACCCCATTTTTCAATTGGCTTTCTAGCTCCCCCTACTGGAAAGTGAAAGCCATGTCTCCACTCCTTGAATCTCAGATGACTTTATGCCTAGAGTTGCAAGACTGGTGTGACTACTGAGCCCAAGCCTCAACAGGCCTAAGAATTCTCACGTTTATCTTCCTAGGAAGTAGTCATCACCATGACAAAGAAAAACTGACCATCCTAATAGGAAAGGAGAAACCATTCGGAGACAAAAGCCTTAACTGAGCACCTGTGAACAAGGCTAGCTGTGTGACTGGCTATCTCTGAGGTCCTCTAGCCCAAGCTGACCTACTGGGAAAACTGTGATTCCAAGTAAAACCAACAGAAGAACCACCAATCTAAGCCCAGCACATGTTTCAAAACTGTGATCAAATAAATAACTATTGTCTTAAGCCATTTTATGTGGTTTGTTATGTGTTAATAATAGCTAAAATATCAAAAGCTATATAAAAGTCAACCATTTGTAGACACTTTAAAATGCACAGTTTTATTTAATTTTCCTCCAAGGCTTGTGTGGTGGGCATTGCTATTATCTTTACCTCTAGATAAAAAAAAGCCAACGCTCAGAGAAGTTAAGTAACTACTCAGGGCCAACCACACAGCCTGTAAGTCAGGAAGAATCCACATCTTTTGATTCTGAAAGCCAGAGTACAACCTCCCCTGAGTTCAAAGACTCAAGAAAGGAAGGATTAGGACACATTTATCTGCTAGGAGACGCTTATCTGCTTCTGAACCTGACACAGGTGGTAAGAAAGGACTGCGAGCCCAGTGCCACTATGAGAAATGGTGTTTTTGTTATCCCCTCAATGCTTCCTAGGTACTACAGTTGAATAACATTATCGTAGTCTAGAATGCAAACCACTGGAACTAAAGACTGTGAGTGGCAGCTTATCTGTGTGTAGTTTGGGGAACTTGGTGATGCTAAAGGCAGACATTAAAGAGAGCCCCCAAAGCCTTTGAATTTGCTCTTTCTTGTGCATGGCACACTCCCCAAGGTACCCACAGGGCTTGCTGCTTCACACCCTTTGAGCCCTCATTGCACATGGCCTGTCACTACCTAGCCCCTGCACATGCAGTTACCTCCCTACTCGGTTTGCACCTTAGTCCTTACCATCCTCTGGCATGCTGTGTGTTCTCCTGCCTTATCTGCTTTTTGTCTGCCTCCCTCACTAGGATGTTAGCTTTGTGAGAATCAGAAGTTTCAACTGCCGTGTTTAACAGTATACCTCCAATGCCTACAGCAGTTCTTGGCTTGTGCTGGGTATCCAGTATTATATGTTGAACGAATGAAAATTCGTCAGAAATATCTGAACTGTAGAGCCCTTGTCCACAGGCCTCTATCTTATCTTCTGAGCTCTCTGGGATTTCTGTTCCTGGTATCACTGATCAAACCAAACTCCCCTTCCTCTGACTTCTGGAGGATTTTCTAGCTTTCTTTGGCTCCTAACAAATGGGATTCTTTGGTTCCATTGCCTCCGATACCCTGACCTCTCAATCCTAAAATTTCAAGATATTCGTTCTTCCTTCCCTCCTTTTCCCTCTTCCTTGTGTAATTTCCAAGGGCTCCTATCTGGCCTTGGCCACTGACTCAGCTTGTGTTGAACATGAGCTCCTGGCTATACATAAAAAGACACAATGCAATGAGGTGATAGCCAGGGAAGAGGTGGAAGCTTCCTCACAGACTCAAGCAGTGGAGGCAGATAAATGAGTGTTTCAGATAAATGTGCAATTCTGGCTGCTTTCTTCCTTTTGGACAGGTAGAACACTCCAGAAAAGATATGCTAATTTGTACCCCAGTACCTTTGCTTATTGTACACACACACATATACATTCTTTCTCCCCTATCTGAAATGTCATCTGTCTTTGCAGGTTGTACTCTCTGGACCTATTCAGGTTCAATGTCAGTCACATCACAATGGATGGCTATTGGGTCTGTCTGATTTTATAACTTGGCAGGTCTGACAGAGTCACTCATAAGAAGAAGTTCCAAATGCATTGTCATTTGGCAGCCAGAGCCAAGTCCCTACCCAGGTCTAGTAACATTCCAAGATCTGTTTCTCAAATGATATGTTGCAGATGG
Organism: Dinomys branickii; assembly: GCA_004027595.1. Lineage (NCBI taxonomy): Eukaryota > Metazoa > Chordata > Mammalia > Rodentia > Dinomyidae > Dinomys > Dinomys branickii. The sequence goes on from PVLD010007805.1 coordinate 47,587, forward strand.
CATGATGCTGCTCCAGAATTCCAGAGCCTGTGCTGTGATTCTCGCATCAGAGCGATAAACCAAGGTCATTGCCGCTCTTTCTTTCCTCCTACCATTTATTCCATGAATCCTTTCATTCTATTTCTTTTCATCTGAGGACTCTATTCATTGGTCTAAATATCATTATATTGGTTTCCTAGGATTTCCATAATTAAGTACCAAAAGCTAAGGGCCTTAAACAACAGCAACGCATTGTCCTACACTTCTGCAGGCCAGAAACCCGAGACCAAAGCATGGGCAGCTTGGTTACTGCTGAGGGCTGTGCAGGGGAATGTGCTCCAGGCCTCTGGCCTAGCATCTAGGATAAAATACCTGTCATTCACAGCTTAATGGAACTTTATGTTAGCTCATGGTTTGAGCGGCTTCAGCCCATTGACAGGAGGTTCCAAGGCAGGAACATCAGGGTGGAAGGGCAGAGAAAAGCAAAGCTGCACACTTCCTGGGGTCCAGGACACAGAACATGGGGAAAGAACGCCAAAGAGGAAGTGCTAGGGACCAGGGACGGTCCCCAAGATCACACCGCCATGAACCACCCAGAGCAACGCAGAGGTGTGCTTCACTAATACCCTAGGAGGCTCAGAAGCCAAGCAAATTGATAATCCAGTTTAACTGTCACATCTGCCCTACTGCTTGTGGTCTCATCACAACTGCGTATTTCTGCAGCAAAGCAATTTCCAAATAGATCACATTCTGGGGAAATGGGACTTAGAATATTAACACACAAGTTTGAGAAAACACAATTCAACCAACTAGAAGCATCTTGACGTTTTACCCCATTAGAGCCCCTCTCTCTGATGCTTCCTTCCTCCTAGGATGGAGACAACTCTCTTTGGATCCCAACATCATTGCATTTTTAGGTTGAAGCTCTCAGTTACACAGTGATGAAAGGAGGTCCAAGGCACCCTCCCACTGACCTTGGAGCTAAGGTCAGGAGACAGACTAACCACAGGCCTCACCCTGACCAGACCCTCACTACCCCAGGACATCAGGGTGCCCTGAGGTCTACCACTACTTTGATTCTCAAAACAGCTTCTTCCCCATGGAGATTCTTCCCCCCACTTGTTTTCAACAGCCCACATTCACATTTCAATATCTTCTCATCAGACACAGTGTGAAGTGGCATTTTTAAAAGAAGCTGTGTTATGGATTTTTGTCCTGCCAAAATTCCTATGTTGAAATCCAGTCTCCAGTGCAATGGTATAAAGAGCCAGGGTCTCTGAAAGGTGAGTAGTACCTGACCTGAGGATGGAGCCCTGATGGTAAGATTGGTGCCCTTCTAAGAAGACACTTGAAAAAGTTTGTTCCTGTCTTTCTTTGCTCTCTACCCCACGAAGGTATAATGAGAATTGAGCCAAATGCATACCAGGAAACTGGTCCTCACCAGACATCAGATCCTCTGGCACTTTGATCTTGGACTTCTTGGCTCCAAAACTGTGAGAAATAAATGATTGTTGTGTCAGCCACCCAGTCTTTGACAGTTTTTTAAAGCAGTGCAAACTAAGGCAAGACATGTGGTCTTCTGAACCACAGAGGGACAATATTTAGGACACGTGTACACTGTAGATATAAAAAATGTACGTGACTTTGCAGAACAGTTTGTATAGGCATTATTTTTCTAAAGACCATGGAGTATTAATTTTTTCTGACTTGAAAAATAACACATATTCATTGTTAGAAATGAAGAGAGCTATGAAAAAGCTCAGATGACTTGGGGACCCCATGTCCTTTCATTGTTCCCAGTGGGCTTTCAGGAACTCCCACTTCACAGAGTTTCCAGATCCATAATATCAGTATAAACAAGCAGCACTGAGCTAGGAGTCAGGAGATTTGAGGTCTACTCCAGGCTCTGAGTGACCTTGGCCCAGTCACTCACCGCTTTGACTTCCCAGTAAAGCAAACAGGCAAATGAAGGAATGGTAGGTGATCTCTAGGCTGCCATCAAGTCTGAAAGGCCTATGGCTCAAGACTGCCTGATCATTAACAAGTCCAAGGAGAAAGGAATTTACATGCATAGTTTGAGCTGCTCTTAAAAAAAAAAAAAAAAAAACTCTCTTCTCTGAAATCATTGTTACAGCTCAGAAAGATTTTTTGGTCCCTGGAAGTAGGTTTTTTTTAATTAGGGTTTTTTTAAATTTCAGGATCTTGAACATTTTTCTTAAACATGCTTGTCAATTACCTACTAGTGCATAGTCGTCCAGCCCACAGTGTAGTGCATCAAAGCAACACTGCATTTGCTGTCTTTCCCAATTCTGTAAGTTGGCTGGGCTCAGCTGTGTGGCTCTTGAGGTCTCATGCAGCTGGAAGTAAGGTTGCAGTGGCTGAGGCTCAGGAGGTGGGACATCCAAGATGTCCCACTCATAGGAGCTGGAGCCCTGGGCAGAGTACGGATATGTCACCTACATTTGTATTGGAATCTGTTGGCAGTGGGGAAGACCCCAAGGGGAAATGCTTCCAAAGGAAGTTGTTCCAAAAAGTGGAAGCAAAACGCACAAGGCTCCTATGATCTGGCACTGGAAGTCCCAGAGTACCACTGTGCCAGATTTTGGTGATCAGATAAATCTTTAAGGTCAGCCCAGAGTCAGGAGAAGAGGAATGCATTCCACATTTTGATGGAAAAACAGCAAGATCGCTTCACTAAACACATTGCATTGGAGAACTATTATATCCAACTTTAGAAAATGCAACTAGCCACAATATGGAAAATTTTGGAATAAGCTTGTATAGTGAAACACATTAAGGACCTCAGTAATACTTACCTCAATAGCATAGAATTTTTAATGTTATTTTATTTGACAAATATTTATAAAGTATTAGTCATGTACTAGGTATTTTTAAAGCAATTGAACACACACAAACTTGTTTAATCCTCAAAACAAATCCTGTTTAAGCCACTATTAATACTTTCATTTTATAGACTGAAAAACTGGGATACAGAGAAAGTAGAAAAATTGCTAAAAGAATATACAACTAGGATGTTCTGGTATGGAATTATAACTCAAGCAGTCTGGGTCCAGGTCTATAAGCAACAACCAAAATGAATGCTTATTTTTCTTCTTATTCATTTCAAATTTTTAAAAATTTAGCAATGAACAAGTATTATTTTTCAAGTCAAAAAACTAGTACTCAGTGGTGTTTAGAGAATGGATATCTATGCAAATTGCTCTGAAATTCACTTATGTATTTGTTGAGTCATGAATGGATGGTACAGAAAGTTGTGAAGTTCAGCTTGAAGATTCAACCTCAGGAGAATGAGGCAGCCCCTAAGGAAACCAGTAAGCATCCAAACCTATTCTGGGATGAGACTTCCTTTACCCATGAGCTAGTGGGAGCTAACTGGGTAATTTCAAGTGACTCCATACTTGAGGCAAGCCAGCTCCACATATTCCAGAGAAAATCTTACCAGATAAATGGTACTTTTAGAATAGGCATAAGCCTGTTCTGAACATCTGATGGGATACTCTTACAGTAAACCTGTGCTATGGCTTGTATCCTGATGTCTCCCCAAAGCCTCATGCAGCCATAGATAGGAAATTTCAAAGGTATTTTGACTAGAGTATGTGAATGTGGGTTAAGGGTGCAATACTGGGATTAGCAGTGTAGGTAATGGAACCTCACCCTGGGTTTGGGTGGCACCAATCAATAGGCTTATAGCCTGGATGGAATAAAGAGACTGAAAAAAGACAGGCTTGCTGCTGTTGCTGCTGCTGCTTGCTGCCTGCCCTGCCATGGACATTTCTCCTCCACAATGGCCCTCTATCATGCTACCCTGCCTTGGAGCCACTCAGTTGTAGACTGAAACCTGTCACAACTATAAGCTAAAATAAACCTTTCCTACTTTGACTTTGAGTGATGGCAGAAAAGTGACTACAACAAAATGTACTTGTTTATTAACTGAAATCTACATGTAATTGGGTGCTGCATATTTTTACTTGTTAAACTTGGCAGCCCTTGTGGCTGTCACTGTGATGAAGGGCCTTTGCACCTTCAGGGAACCTATAGGAAAGGGTCATTGGTCAGGGTGAGGCCAGGTACTTATAGTAATTTGGCCCATTGCTTTTCCTCACTAGAGGCAGCAAGAGAAAAGGACCCTGAGGTTGGGAGCTCCTGCAGAGGATTTTGCTGTATCTTTACCAGGACATGTAGCAATAAGTCAGAAGAAAATGAAGGAACCAAAGTCCTCTCTGTGTCCCATTCCTTCCTGTTACACTACCTGTGAAACCATATCCTTTGCTAACTATGGGGTTAGAGCAGGATGCTGATCTGAAGCCCCCATGGCCATAGGCCAATTGAAAACCAGGTGTCAGTTATTGGAAGGTGGTAAATGCTTTGGCTCAAGATTATAGCACAACAGCACAATTCATAATAGTTAAATCTTAGAAGCAGCCTGTATACTCGTCAACAAACAACTGGATAAAGAAAATGTCCTATCTACATATAATGAAATTCTACTCAGCTATAAAGATGGATACATTTGAGACATTTGCAGAGCATGGATGCACCTAGAAAATATAATGCTGAGTGAAATTAATCAGACACACAAGCTTGAATACTACATGGTATCTCTCATTTGAGTGAGGCAAGGTATAAGCTAAGAGAAAAATGTAGGAAGAAGGCAACATGGGGTTGGATCTCTTGCAGATGGGAAGGGGTCCAGGGGACCAAAGGCGAGGGACAGGGGGAAGGTATGGAGAATTGAGTGATGATGTCCCATGTATAGGATCCTAATAACCTCAAAGAATGTGGACGTTCTATGCCATAAACATGACCTAAGATTAATAATATCAACAAGAATCAAAGGAGAAAAAAGGAATTAGAGGAGGAGGGAGAAAAATAGAAGGAAGAGGCAAGCTGTATTATATACAGGTACCAATTCCCCAAGATGATTGTAAAAGTAATAAATTTTTTAAAAGAAACTAAACAAAAAGATTCAGCAAAGGAGAATCAAGTCAACCTGGAGAGAATTTCCTGCCTTTCCTGTGCTCAGGCCCTAGCGTGGATCACAAATTCCAATGCACAGCACATATTTCAGTAGGCACAGGCTGGCCAAGGAGTCTTTATAATGGCCTTTTTCTTGAGGTTGATATATTTAATGCTGGGATCCTGTTGCAGGCCTACTCTCTGGCTAAGGTAAGCCAGTAAGAGAACCAAGAGTTTTGGATCTGAGCCATTGCTCTCCTTCTGGCTGAGCAGGTGACTTGGGCATACAATGCAGCCAGTCTGAGCATCAAGTGCTCTCTTTGCAAAACAGCAGGCTTTAAGTCAGCATTAATCATCTTCGTTCTCCCTCACAGTTGCTCCTTCAGGTCCTCAATTCACCAACAAAGGCACATTGTCCTGACCCACTTCCCTGGCCCCTCCTACCCACTCCATTTGAGCTTTGCTCCTATCCCTTCCCAGCCTGTCCCTCTGCACCACCTTTCTCAGTGCCCCTGAGGCTTAAAATAAGAGCCTTCCCTGAAGCTTGCCTGCCCCAGAGGCCAGCAGACGGCTGGATAGGGGGGTGTGACAGACTCCTGTGATGGCCCAGATGTGCCCAGAAAGCCCTGCCTGTCAGCTGGGCTGGACTGAGAACGGAACCCAGATAAGGGAAGCACGTGACCTATGCCCGTTGTAGGACAAGAGTGAGTGAGCAGGAAGTTTACGGCCACCATTAGTGAGCAATGAAGCAATCCCAGAGTGCAGGTGTTTTAGCAACTTAGTATGCCCAAGACCGCGCGCACGCAAGCGTGTGTGTGTGTGTGTGTGTGTGTGTGTGTGTGTGCGCGTGTGTGTGTGTGTGTGTGTGTGTGTGTGTGCGCGTGCGCTATTCTGGAGAAACTCCAAGGGTCATCATGTAGATCTAACAGTGCCACAGGGTCCTCAGCCCCAAGCCATATTGTGGGGCTTTCCCGTCATTCCCTCCTAGAGGGCCACAAAGCAGCTGTTCCTGTCCCCAGGCTGAGCTCCAGAAGTTGCCCCCTGGCAGAACCTGGGAGGGATCTGAGTCCATCCCGGATGTTTCCAAAATGTTCTGAGAAGGACTGTGCCAACCTGTGAGCTTCAGTAGAAAGGATCTGGGATCCCATCCCCATCCCATCATCATTTAGTAAAGAGGCCAGAGAATGCTTTCATTATCTAATCATCTTAACTCATATAATTATTTTCCTGAAAATACAATTAGCAGATACACTTCTGGGATTAAAAAAAAAAAAAGAAAACTATCACAGCCTAATAAAAAAAAGCTATCACAAGAGAGAGATGAGACTAAAAAACAGAAGAAGAAGGGGAAAAAGGGATTTGTAAAAAGGCAAAGGCACAGGCGGAAAATAGAGCAGCGGTAGGTGAAAGGGTGATGGAGGGAAAGGAGGAGGGAAAAAAGAGAACACAGAGGTTTGAGAGAAAGTGCTGACATCCAGAAAAATGAGTAACAGCACCCTTCAGAGCCCACAGGTAATCAAAGAACCCCTGGGTGGGGTCCTTATACTCTGTTGATGGAAATGTAAATTAGTATAGTCACTATGGAAATCAGGATGAAGCTTCTTTAAGAAACTAAAAATAGAAATACCATATTCCCTAGCCATACCACTTCTTCACGAAGGAGTTCAGGCCAGCATTCCACAGAGATACCTGCAACCTACGTTCATTGTGGTGAAGTTCACAATAGCTAAGCGAACAACACAGCCCAGGTATCCATCAGCAGGTGAATGGGTAAAGAAATGTGATACATATATGCGATGGAAGAACAGTCTCCTATAAAGAATGTTTCCAGTCATTTGCAGGAAAGTGGATGGAACTAGCTATCATGCTACGTAAAATAAGCCAGCTTCACAAAGGTAAGTAGCACATGTTCAATCTCACCTGTGGGGTCTAGAGGCAAAATAAAGATGACATAAAAGTAGAAGGGAGACTACTAGAGAGAGGCTGGGGAGAAGGGGTGATGGGGGGCAACGGGGACAGAAAAGATTGAATGTGATGTATAAATGTGTGGATATGTCACAACAAAATTCTTTATTCTTTACACTAAATATGTGCTAATAAAATAAGACAAAGGATGAAAATGCTCCTTTCTGAGGATTTTATTTTTTATATTAAAAGAGTGAGTGGAGAATGGAAAGACCCCAAGGCAGCCCCAAAGACCCTCACTTCCTGCACTCTCGGGTCCCAGGCTCTGATAGGAAGGGCTACCAACTGAACCTGTGTTCTCCCGCGCCACACCCGGGAGTCACAGGCCACCGTGGAAAAGGGCAGTGATCAGAATCACAGAATTGGAGTTGTGCATAGAAGCTGCCATTTAGCTGACAAATTTCATCTCTAGTCCTTTGTTATCTTCCCTGCCTTCCGGGAGAGGTGCTAACAGCAGCAGCTGGCCCCAGTCCCATGCACTATCCATTACACACTTCCCACACCTAGGGAATCCACCCCTTCGTAAATTAGTCCTCTTAAAATTATACCATTTTGAGTGTGTCAGCTGTCTGCAGTGGGGGTGTGACTGGCATAGGTGCTAGTAGATGTAAAGAGGAGAGGGAATTTCTACAAGCAAAAGTTCATTACTGTCCTGGTTAAACCCAACCACATTGTCCAACTGCAGAGTTTGACAAAATCATGTGCTGAGATATCCACATGCTTGCGTTCCCATTCCTGCATGAGCCTCCAAGGAGGACTGGAAACCCCAGTTAAGCCCAAAAGTTGGCTAATCTTGTTCTGACCTAGACCCAAGGGTCTCAAAGTGGGGTTGACAGTATTTCATGTTTCAAAGGAAAAAAAAAGAAAAACAAGAGTGAGTCACAAACCCCTGGAAGACAATCTTGAGCTGCTCAAGGCCAGCTAAAGGGGAAAAGTAGGATTCCCCGAGCCTCAGACAATGATCCCACTGAATAGAGATAAGTATTTCTGAGCAACAGGACTTGAGCCTCTATCGCTATAGCTTCCTAAGGTGGCCACAGCTCTGACAGAAGACACATTCACCCAAAGTTCATATTTGGAAACTGAATTCCCAAAGAAAAGTATTAAGACGTGGAACTTTTAAGGGTTGATAGCATGAGGGAGGACTCTGCCCTCTGGAATGGATTAATGACTTAGTGATGGGAATAGGTGAGTTATCATGAGAGTGAAATCCCGATTAAAGGATGAGTTTGACCTCCTCTTCCTGGCTCTGGCTCTGGCTCTCTCTCTCTCTCTCTCTCTCTCTCTCTCTCTCTCTCCCTCTCTCTCTCTCTCTCGCTCTCTCTCTCTTTCTCCCCCCCCATGTAATGTCTTCTACCATGTTATGATGTCTTGGATCGTCAAGCCTTAAGAATCAGGAGCCAAATAAACTATTGTTTATTGTTATACCAGCAGCAGATGGACAAAGATGGTGCCAACGCCCAAGAGCACAGGACCTGGAGACAGCAGCTTGAGGACCTTGGCTAAGGTCCTTGAGCCCAGTGTTGGCAGGGACACAGCAAAGCTATCCTCCGTGCAGAACTCTCTGCAGAGACTGTGAAGGATCATGGCCAGAGGCCCCTTGGCCAAACCTCATTTCCCCAAAGACCATGGAAATCCCAAGAGAAAGAAGACCTAGAAGTCTGTTTGGTTTTTTGGCAGCCAAGGGAAAGCAAAGGCGATCCCTAGAAATCCGGCTGTGACCCCTGTGTTTCTCATTCCTCATGGTGTAGGGGCTCTTCCTGGAAGGCTTCCAATCTGCAACAGGTATTCAGTGATCAAATTCAAGGTGTTTGGAAATGTAAAGACCATGGGCCAAGAACGTGATGGGTGTTATTCATTCCTGCATTGACTGGACATGGCACTCACTATGCAGCCTAATCACACAGTGTATTAAAGTCAAAGGTGAGAACAGAGATGCAAACACCCCCAGGATCTCCTCACTCCTCATCAAGTAACCTAGCTAGAAGAGCTAGTGGAAGAGCAGTTCTCACCTACCCACATACTTCACAGAGGGGTCATGTCCTCCTCATGTCCCCTGGCTCGATGTGTAGACTAATAGCACAGAGCGCTAGACCTGGTCATGAAGGCTAAATCACTAAGTGAGTTACCAGGTGCTCAAGGGACCCTTGCTGTGCTAGGCAGCGCTGGTCTTATAAGAGCTTGCATAGTATTTTTTGCACAAAAATGTGGCTTTTTATTACAGTTTTTTTACTGTTTCCTGATTAAAATGTAAAGTTAAACATTTGTAAAGTTTTCAATGATAAATGCCAGCAGAGAAAGAGAAGTCAGTGCAGAAAAGAGATTTCAACTCACTTTTACCAGGCAGAATTCATGTGAGCCGAGGATCAGCAACTGCCTTAGCAGAAGACTTTACTCCAGGAGCTTGCAGAGGGAAGTCCATGCGTTGTGCACTGATTCATCTGCAAAGCACCAGACATCTGGCAATGTGAGGCACAGGGTCCCTAGAAACAGAAGATGGGTCAGAGCTGAGAAAGAGCTACACTGAACATTTGAACAGGATGGAAGACTGGACATCAGCTTCCTATAACTGAAAAAAAGTGTGAAGTGCTCAGGAATGAGAGGAGAGATGCCACGGTTCCAGATAAGGACAACAGTTGTGTTTCAGGGTAATAAAGAATTGGTGTGCTTACAGTTGGCTCTTTCTGCCAGGAAAATGCTGGAAATTAAAGGTGGACATGCAGGTTAAGTTCAGATCTTGTGGAGACCCTGGAGGTCTTTGATGAGAATGGAGGATGGTATCAGGGTTTCATGCTATCCAGATCTTCCTCCAACCCTGAAAGCCCTGTGACCATCCATCCTGCCCAGATGGTAAAGCACAGGTGGGACTCCTAATTACACTGACCTGGGAATGCTAAGGTATAGGGCAGGGATGCCTGCACAAAAGAAGGCAGAGCTCACACTTGGGTTAATAACAGAAGGGAAACTGTGTATCTCAAACAGTGAAAAACTCCCTCTCTAGCTCCCCATATCCTCCGGACTCCAAGAAGCAAAACACTTAAGCGTAGAAATAGTGACACTGATGGGCATGAGAGGACAGACAGAGATAAAGGGAGGAAAATTGAGAGAGGAGGGAGATGGGGGAAAGGAAGGGAAAGAGAGACCCAGGAAGAGATTGATATTCCTAAAAAAGAAATTCTCCTGTTTCTCCACCAAAAAGAAAAATATCTATACCCTGCTTGGTACTCAGTCCCTGTACAGTGAAGCCAAGTACTAAGTCCTCCTCCCCCCAGTATGAGAGAGAGGGAGAGAGACCGAGACCTCCTGATCATTTTTTAGGGCCTGACTCGTAAATTTGGGTGACAACCATGAAATATGTAAAACACCAATCAAAATAAACCGAGCAAAAAGAACCTAGAGGAAATAATGTGGAAAACAGAATAAAACTTCAATTAAAAAACACTCCTTTCTTTAAGATGAGAAAACGTTGCATCATGGACCCAAAGGTAGGGTGCAATTTTAAAAAACAAAGAACAAAGCCCAGAATGTTGATGGCAGGCTGCAGGAGAGAGTGCAGATAGAAGAGCCTTCCAGGAAGATAAAAATTTAGCTGCTGAAATTAAAGTTCATATAGAATCACTCAAAGACCAAGTCAGAGATCTGCCAAACTGGAGTAAATGAAAGACAAAGATGAAAAGTAGAAAACAAACTCAGAGGATAATCCAAGAGTTCCAACAATTATCTAGTAGATATTGCAAAAACAGACACTGGGGGAAAAAAAAACAGAGAGGCAAATCGTCTACTGTGTACTACAAAAGCATTTCCCACAACCTGAAACATGAGCTTCTTGATTAAAATGGTTCTCTGATTGTCCAACAAAATAAATGAATAAAGACCTCACATCAAGACTCCTCATGAAATTTTAGATCCACGGAGCTAAAGGTAATCCTTTAAACACTTCCAGAAAGGAAAATTGTCACATCAAAAGACTCAAAATAAGAAAGACAATTGACTTCTCAATAACCACATGTGACGCTTGAAGACAAGATTCTGGGGGAAATTTACTTTCAGCCTGGAATTAAATTTCCAACTGAACTATAATTCCAGCATGAGGACAGAATAAAGCTATTTTTAGACCTATAAGGCTCATTCAGATGCTCAAGAAGCTGTTAGGAATCAGAAGGTACAAGGAAGAATTCAAAAGAAAAGAGAAAAACATAGAACCCTGGAAATGGCTCAGAAGGGAATGAGAATGGGAAACGTGAGGGCTGGGAAAGGGATCTACGGGGCCGGTGGCATTGATCCAGATGGAGACAGGAGGGCTGTTGCCTCTGAGGAAAAATGCTATAAAAATATAAATGAGGCTGTTATAAATCCTGATACAAGCACATGAGAAAGGATATGAAATAATAGAGCATTCCTTGGCTTCTCATTGAACAAGATTCAGAACTCGTAACCATATTAGTGCTAAATATTGACCAAAACAAAATCTGTGACACATTGTCAGAATGCAGAAGTGGCCATCTGCCAAAATAAGATTGTGTATTCTACATACCCACGAGCAGGGCAGAACAGGCATCAGCCCTCCAAATACATCTGACTACAGGGCATCTGACGGACAAGGCTCCTGAGGGGCTGGAAACTCCTGGAATATCAGTGAAGGACTGTGTTTTCCGCTCTCTGAACCCCATAACCCAGGAGCTTGCACCTCAGTGAAGGGATCTAGCACATGAGCACCCATTAAATAAAAATGCATATCAGGGTGCCATTGTATGTCAAAATGAATAAGGCTCACAAGAGGCCACAATTACCATTCTGATCATGGAAGTTTTCATGAAGAGAATAGAAGACATGAGTATCACTGTGTTGGTTTGGTGTTATTTTGCAAGGGGAAACAATATAATACAGGACACATATTTTATAAGATTATTTATAATAGTCACCCAAAGAATCATATATAAGAGAGTGCAGGAAATCTATCCACATACTATTGATCAAGAATCCAGTTGAGGGCCTAGATCCCACGATAATGTGCTGCATGAGTCTGGCTAAAGACCTAGAGCTGATAACAATGCCTCCCACAAATCCAGCTGGAGTCCCAGAGCCCACAACAACATCTCATGCAGGCCTGTTTCACAGACCTGCACTGGAAAGGACCAAAGGTCAGTGATGGAATCTAGAAAGTCTGTGCCAGCAGAATGAAGGGTCTGTGCTAGCAGCTTGAGCATTCTGCCCTGGATCCAAGAATCAACATGCAAAGTAAGAACCATAGCCCCCGCAAAAGGTACCACAGCCATCCTCAGCAACAGTGAGGTCCTGAGCTCCTCAGATGATTAGGAAAGCCAAGTTCCCAACAGGAAAGCCAACACAGAAAGCTTCTCCAGGAAACTGGCAGTGCACCATCTTCCCCTCTGGAGCCAGGAAGCAATGCTCAAAGTGAGGACCAGAGCTCTCCTAAAGTAAACCAAAGCTATTCTCAGTGCCAAGAAGATCCCAAGCTCCTCAGAGGATGAAAACAGCCAAGTTCATCTGGAAAGTCAGCATGACAAGCTCCTCCAAAAGAACCAACAGCTCCTTACAGCTTCTATCAGCTCCCAACAACCTCACTTCTCCATTTCTGCATCTTATCCCGCTGGCAACAATCCTCAGGTGGGCCTCCCACATCCAGCACCATGCTTACTCAGTTCATCTAGGGTTTTAAGTTGACACCAGCTGTCAATCTACCACCATCATCTTACTGCAGTTGAAGAAGATGTGAAGTGCCCACAGGCTTGAGTAAGAGCAGCCGTCATTCTAGGTAAGGACAACAGATGTGCTGAGAGTGGTAAGTAATTGATGTGCTTAGGGTTGGCTCTTTCTGCCATGAAAATGCTGAAAAATTATGGTAGATGAGAAGATTAAGGTCAGATCTTGAGGCATCCCTGGAGGTCTCTGAAGAGAAAAGAGGGTGGCGTCAGGGTTCGAAGCCCAGCATGTTGACAGCAGGCTGCAGGACAAAGTATGTGTAGGAGAGACTGAAGGAGGAGAAATCAGCATGGGCTTGAGATACAGAGTTGATCTCAGGAGGCAGCAACTGGACATCCAGACGCTCCATGCTTCTGTACCACTGTGCTCCCAAATGTGTGCAAAACTCCTTCCTCTTCTAAATCTAGTGCCCTGGTTGCCTTGTTCTTTGCCACTTCCTGCCACACCCTCTATAAGACATTCCTGGTGAGTCAGCACCTGAAATGTAGTCCTGGACTCCCCCTCGACTCAGACATTGCTCCTCCAGCTTTCAAAGATATCCGTGCGACTTTCAACCTCCCAGGTCTTAGACATGGCACAACTCACTCCACCTCTGAAACTATCATCCCTCTCTCAGATCACAACCTTCTTTTCTTGCTCTCTTACCTCCAGAATTTCCACCTCCATGACACCCGGAACCTGTGTGTTCTCCTAGTCTCCTGTCTCCTCCATCCTATTCGGTACACTCTAGAAATCAGGTCATGAGCTTCAACTATCCCTACGCCAAGCTCTTTGCTTTCTTACTCTCTCATTCTTCCACTTGCCTGTCCTGCAAACTCCCATCACTGCAACCATACCTGGACTTCTGTGCTGTGCAAGAAAGTCAGATAAACATGAGGATCGGAGATCAGGTGGATTCAAAGCAGTCATGAGTCTTGTTTGTGCCAGCTTCCTCTCCCATTCACAGTCCTCTCTGATCTCAAGTAATTTCTGTAACCTACACTGGACCTTCACCTCATCTTCTGCTCCATAGTGAAAGAACTATCCAGCTTCAGGCGCAAAGCCAAGCCCTCCACCTCTGCTCTTAGTCAACCATCTCTGTCCAGTTACTTGTACCCATTCACTCCACATGGGTAGGTTCTCCCTCTGCACTTCCTACCCCGGTGTCTTAAAATCTGTCACTTGTGATTATTACCTAATCCATCTTTCTCCTTCTTTTTTAGTCTGAGCTTCTTGCGGGGGGAGTGTCCCCACTTTAATCAGTGTCCCCACTTTCTTATCCCCTTTGACACACACTCACTGTGATGTCTCTGTCCCCACGCTGCCTGTTTTAGTTACTTTTCTCATTGCTAAGACAAAATACCCATACCCAAAGTTAAAGGAGGAAAGGTTTATTTTAGCTCACAGTTTGTAGAAGATTCAATCCCTAGCTGGCAGGCTCCAGGGCAAGGTGGCATAGCAGAGGGCCATTGCAAAGGAGAAACAGTCCACGGAGTGGCAGGCAAGCAGGTGGCAGCAGCAGGAGCAGGAGCAAAAACTCTTCCTGTTCCTTTTATTCTGCTCAAGCTACTGGATGGTGCACCCACACTCAGAATGGGTCTTCTCATTGTCCACACTCCAAACTCTGCTAAACCATTCAGTGGACTGATTTAGTTACCACATACCCTTAATCCATATTCACACATCCTAGATCCAGCCACCTTTGAGAATGGCAAGGGCTTCTTCTAATCACTTTTCAGCTCTTACCTAACATAATTCTTTAGTGAGATTGGTTCTCTTGAGGGAGAATCCTCTCTCTCACTCTCTCTCTCTCTCTCTCTCTCTCTCTCTCTCTCTGTCTCTCTCTCTCCTTTTGCTTCTTTCTCCTTTCTTTTTGTAGGGGAATTCAAAAAGAATTCACTTATCCAGGGAATATTTACTAAGCACCTACTCCACACAAGGCTGGGCATACCAGCCCACATTGGAGGGAAGAAGGCATCCATGGAATCTAGAACATTCTGGGACATTTTGTGAAGTGTTACAGAGGCAGTACCTGAAGCTTTAGGTGATTCAGAAAAAATATAAATGAAGAATTTTCACTTAGGAGAGAAGGCTCCAGAGGGAGCTAAAACCTGAAAGTGGACTCAGCATTTGTCCAAAAGACACAGGACAGATGTGAAGTCCTCACAAATAGGCTGAGGAAGCAAAGGCTGAGGATTCCCATAGGCTGCATGGAGCAGCTGGAGGATAAGTGTGGGGGGAGTGTTCTCCTCACAGGGTCCTCCCCCGACACCAGCTCCCTGAAGTTGCTCTCATGCCCTGGTCTCTCGTACTGCTGTGCCTTTGCTTCTCCCCTGAACCCCAAATCTGTTCCCTGATTCATCACATGCTCAGCATTTTCTAAATGTGCAAAATAAAACTTCCTCTTCCTCTTCCTGTGCTTGCTATTGTGGTTGATGGGTCACATCTCCCAGTGATCAAAGACAGACTCATTCTCCACTCCTACCTGCCCCTCCCTCCCCAGAGATTCAGTGCATCAGTTCCCTCATCCCTCTCACATCTGCCCCATGGTCAGGCTCTCAGCACCCCCACAAGAAACTATCCTGAAGACCTTCTAACCACTCTCCATGCCTCAAATTTCAGCCTCCTTGTGCATGTCAGCTACTGGGTGACCTTCAAAACACGGAAACAAGATGGCAATACTACCCTTCACTTCCTGTCACCACAGCAGGTCTTCTCAAACCTACCCAAGAAAGCCCCCCAACCACAGAGCAGAGGAAACGTACACATCCAAACTGTAATTCATTCAAAGGTGCTTCCATGATCCACACAGGCTTAGTTTAATGCTATAGAAAAAGTTTTTTAATTGCCTATGTATAGAATTCCAAACCACTGCAAAATTACCTAACCCCTTCCCTGAGGATTGTCAAGAAGTAACACAGATGTCTCAGGCAGAGTGCACTGTGCTGGTTTATTTGGGGAACTCCGAGGACCTCCTGACAGGCCCCCTCATGCCACCATAGGCATCCATTCCCCTGGCTGAACAGCAGAGAAATCCTGACACCTTTGCCTGGCACATAAGGCCCTCTCAGTCCACACCTGGCCCTCAGTTCTATCTGTTATCTCTCTCACCTCATATTCTGTTCCAGCAATTAGTCTCTCTCAAAACCCATAACAAGGCCTATATTAAAAAATTAGTTATTCTCTGTTCAGAAACTATCTTCAACTGGAGGGTCCCACTTACTTTCAGACCTGTGTACTCCCATGCTATAATGGACCTCTAGAAAACTCACCATCTAATATTGTTGCTTTAATAAAAGTAACGAATTTCTCACTTTTTATAAAGTACAGATGTTTGTTATTTGAAAGAAATAACAAGCAACAGAGGAAAATGCAGAAAGTGGTATGTTCCACAAGCTCAGAGCCTACCCCAGAAATAACCAGTGCTACCATTTAAATGCCATGGCAGACATAGCACTATTCATTCAGCTTTCTGATTGTTTTTCTGTCCTTCTCTGGTACAAAGCAGTGAGCTCCTTGAGGATCTGGTCTTATTTGCATACCTAGCAGTTGTGGAAAGATTAACTAGTGTTTTGAGGATAGAAAAAGACCCCCATTAACCATCTCCTCCCAAAGCAGAAGACCACCCCTCCTACACAAGCCTCCATCCCTTCACTGACCAGGAGCTGTTAGCCTAAAACCCTGGGTTTCTGCCACCTCAGCTCTACGCTCCTCTCTTCACCCACCTTCCCCATCTGCTCCCGAAAGTCTGTTCTGGCATAGAGATTTGGCAGGTGAGACTCTGGCCACCCTTCTAATTACAGGGCGAATTGACAGAGGAGGGTGGAGAAATGTATATTTTTAACTGTGGGGAGAGAAAGGTGATCAAGAGAGAAAATATTCCGTCGGAACTTTCTTCAGCACCTGCTCCTGAGTTCAGCAGGCTCCCAGGGTCTTGGACTTGAAATGTTTGCAGTGAGAGAGCAGGAGAAAGGCAAAGCCAAGGCAGGGGTGGTAGGAGGTAGGAAAGTGGTTAACACTGCCGTCAGAGTATTTGCTTGGAGTTTGCAAAACAGCGAAATGTGTTTGCTGTTCAATGCTGGAGAGCTAACAAGAAATAGATACAGAGGCAGCGTGATGCTAACTGCCTTTGACACTGGTGATGGCCTTTTGGTTGGAATAAATTCACCCCATGCCAAAATGGATTATTTCATGAGTCTGTTGTCTTGAGAGCCACCTTTTGCAAATATTCTAATGCCTAAGTTGGCTCATCTGCCCACTTATTGATTTATTTCAAGGCATACTGGTGTGCAGAAACATTCAACAGGAAGTGGCCTCAGAAATGCAGGGCTGACTGGTGGGAAAAATGAGGTGGGCTGGCGTAATCCACACCTCACTCCAGGACTTTGGATCAAGGGTGGAATTGTCCCCGAGGGTTTCCTGCAATGATCACTCGTTCTGGCCATCACTGCCTCTCATTCAGTCTTCCCAACCCCACAAGGGATGAGGAACTCTTATCACTGGCATCTAGGAGAAGGAGGACAAGCTGAGGCACACAGATGTGATGGGGCCAACAGAAGCTGGGCTGTATAGTGGCAGAGCCGGCATTCTGACTGAAATCCTGAGTTTCTTCCACTTTCTGGCCTTTGGCTGTGTCCGGCTGCTTGAGAAGAGGGTGCAAAGCCTCTTGGTTCCTGAGCTCAGGCCCTGCCTCCCGTCTTCCCTCCTACCTGGCCTGCAGACTCCTCTGCGGAAGTTTCATACAGGCACAGGAGTTCAAACTCAGAGGGTTGTGCTAATTCTGCCTCCTATAACTGGAATTAAAATGTGTATTTATATTTCCTAGTGATTGATACTTTTCAAAATGCTTCAAATATACTCTTGGAAGTGAGCAGCATTCATATAGTTCAGAGCTGACAACCAGCTATGCAATGTCTACCTGTTGGTGATTGCTGACTGGAGTAAGCTCTGAGTGGAGGTGGGTCATGGGGTCAAATCTGGGCTCCATGGGAAAAGCCCTGGCATTAGTGTGTAGTACTCTCCTCCTACAGGGACAGAACAGTCGAGGGATGGTTTCAGGGCTGCATGTGGTCAAGCCATATCATAAGCACAGTTCATTCACCCAAATGCCACCATTCAGGTTCTCTCAAAATGAAGAGAGACAGAGCAGTTTAAAAAGAATGTGTGACTCTACATACCCTTATACTCTGTGATCAAGTCTCCTGGAGTGGTAGGCTCTCCTACAGAGTACCTACCACACTAAATAAATAGGATCCTGGTATCCAAAAGAAAAATAAATCTTTCTCATGCAAATGCAAGCCATTCATCCAAAACAGTGATCTGTTGGAATTGTTTAAAGGCTTAGTGAGGCTGGGCGTGGTGGTGCACGCCTGTAATCCCAGCACTCGGGAGGCTGCGGCAGGAGGATCGTCTTGAGTTCAAGACCTGCCTGGGCTACAAAATGAGCTCAAGGCCAGCCTGAACTGCAAAGCAAGACCCTGTCTCAAAAAGACAAAAATAAATAAATAAATAAATAAATAAAGGGTTAAAATCTCCAATATGGTATATCCCCAAGAAATTTTCAAAGTCAGTTGTTCTTCCCTATGATTCCATAAGGATCTTACCCTTTTTGGACACAGCATTCATATCAGATGTCCAGATGGGCTGGAAGTTGTGAGGTCAGCTCAATCATTTCCTGCCTCTCCAGTAAGTTAGTGGTGTCCTCGGCTTCCCTGCAGGCCACATGGGAGAGGAAAATCAGTATCGTGAGGAATTCCCACAGTCAAGTGCTGGGGAAATGCTTCAGATGCATTGTGCTTCTGAGTTCTCGGATTTATCTTTTCCTGGCGCTCACATGAGCTCAGCCAGGTTGGGGAGGGCAAGTAATTTTCCTGTGTCTGTGCCCTTATCTTTAAAACAGCTTGCTGTGATATCAATCACAGGTTGCTTTCAAAGAATGAATACAATGAGATAATGTAGAGGAAAGGTATTTTAGACTTTAAAAAGCTCTCTAAAAATGTACTTCTCCTCTGCTGGTGGGTGGAATTTTTCCCAATAATGAAGCAAAGCTCTGCTAAGTGGGGTAGCCTGATATTTTTTACTGTATCTGGTGGGAAGAAGACTAATTAATCCTGGTCGTGTATGGGCTTTGACATTCCTTATTCTGCCTTTCTCCCCCCAGTCACTCATAGTCCAGTTTCATTAGTTTGACCTTTTACATATCATAATTGGTACTCAAAAGGTTCACAACTGTTCTGCTAAATCTTCAGAGAGTGCCTCTCTCTCTCTCTCTCTCTCTCTCTCTCTCTGTGTATGTGTGTGTGTGTGTGTGTGTGTGTGTGTGTGTGTGTTACTTTCTCATCAGTGAGACACAATAACCAACACCTACAAGTTAAAGAAGGAAAGGTTAAATTTAGCTTACAGTTCATGGAGGTTTTAGTCCATAGTCAGCTGGCTCCAAGGCAGGGTGCCATGGCACAAGTGCATCACAGAGGAGAAATAGCTCATGGCATGGCAGTGAGAAGCAGCAAGCCTTCCTTCTTTCCCTTTTTATTCCATCCAGGCTGCAAGCCTGTTGGTTAGTACTTCCCACACTCAGGGTGAATCTTCAGTAATTCCCTCACCCGCATCAAAACTATGCTCAGCCAGTGGTCCAATCCAGAACTGCAAAGCCATGATCCAGTCGCCTCCACAAGCCTCACCTATGAGCGTGTGAGCTTTAAAGGAACACCTAGATATGAGCACTCTGCTTTTCTCTTCCCTTCCCTTCCTGCCTCCTCTCTTCTCCTCTCTCTACCCTGTCTTTCTCCCTCCTTTTTTCCCTCCTTCTATTTCTATCTCTATCTCTATTTCTGTTTGTTTAGTTCTTTCTCTCCTTCCAACAAGTATCTCCCGACTCCTGTCTCCATATTCTCAATTTAGGGCTTCCCTGGGCTCCCTTTGCTGTCTCCTGCCCTGTTCCCTCTTGAGGTGGTAAGCTGGAGAAACCTTAAAGATTCCCATCTTTCAGGGTCTACTGTCACCTATTGCTTAATATCCAGTTTTGAAAACTATGGTTTCATACACATATTTTTATGAAAAACTGTGGTTTCATACACATATATATGAATACATCCAGATTTTCCTACATTCGTATCTATACATGTATGTGCATATGAGTATGGGATTGTGCATAGCCCTTTTTCTTTTTTAAAAATTTGTTTCCAATAGAAAGATAAATCAGGACCTATTTTCTCTATCCTGCCAGAAACAGAGATCATGACTGATATCAGTTTATTCAGAAAGAGAGATGAGCTCTAGACATCTAGATATAAGGAACTTTTGGCCAGAGCAATGTTATGCCTGAGCCTCAAAGAGACATAAAAGTAGAAAATGAAAGATTTTACATGAAAAAAGTATGTTACCTAGTATGCAAAAGAGGATCACTTAAAATACAAGAGAACAAATGGAATAGTTAAATTAAGGACATCTATAAAAACCATCAAAGAGTCCATTTTTAGGGCATAAAATGGGAGAAAATATCTACAACATATAGAACTAAAAAGGTAGAATATAAAAACTGCTTCACTGTCCATTATGGTGACCACTAGCCAAGTGTGGCTATTGAGTACTTAACACATAATAGCCCAAATTAAAATATGCAAGAAGTAAAACACACATCAGTTTTTGAGGACTTGTGATAAACTGGACGATTGCATGCTGAAATTATATTTGAGCTATATTGTTTTAAATAAAGTACCTTCAATAAAATATGATCCTAAAAGTAATTTTGCTGGTTTTTCTTCACTCTTTTTTCTTCCACATTTACATTTACATTACATTGCAAGATGCCAAAGGTCAATTTCATTCAATGGCCCCATTTTTGTTGAAATATACAAAAATATTTTCTATAAATAGTACACAAAAGACTGTGTATAAATCATGGAAAAATTAAGTCCACCCTCAAAAGTTTATTTTTAATTATCTAACCTCCAACTTTTAGGTCAATCACTTCAAATCCCCAACTGTTACTGCTGTCTGCATATTTAAGTTGTGGGAAAGTCTTCAGAACTTAAGTTTTCGTGATTTAAAATGAAAGCAAGACACAAAACTCAGTTTGCTATCAGATGTGAAAGCCGCCACAGTTCTGCAGTAAATTCGGAGACCAGGAGCTTCAGCTTTCTTCCCCTTCATTCCTGCTGGTGATGACAGAAGTCTGCACACTGCTTCCTCAAGTTCCTCACTGTTATTACATACTGCATGTGGACCTCACAGGGCATTGTACTCCACACATTTTGATGGATCTGTGGGAAAGTGCTTCTGGCAAATGGTCACTAACCTCTTCAGTCTCTGAATATATTTCCACTGAGTTTCATTGTTTAATACATGTGCAACATGCTTGGAAAAGGTAATTGTTTCCCTGCCAGTTCTGGCATAGATACCAAACATGGTGACTCCAACAGGCCAGGGAGCATTTCCAATGGCCATCTGAAGGTAAACATCATGTGCCTTCACATATTCTCTCTGAAACATGAATTTAATAATGTCTGTTATTGGTTCTTTAATATCAGCAGGAAGATTCCTTTTACAGAGCTTTCTGAAAAGTTGTCTGAGTTAGGACTCAGTCTGTTTCTGCGTAGCACTGTTCAGTTTACCCTGTATGCTGTGTTTCACATAATCTTCTCTGGCATTCAATTCTTTAGCCCAAACATCAAGCAAAAATGTCAGGAATGTGGTGATGATGTCCATGTCTTTATGATCATCACCCTTTCCTAAAGACCCCCCTAGGGCCCCTAACTCCTCAATTGTGGTGTTTTCTTCATGGGCTTTCAAATCATTCTGTGTGTCTTCCTCTCCAGCCTCCCAAGCACCCACAACCCAAAACTGCTTTTAGACCATTCCTCAAGCCCTTGCTAACTTCTGGTGTGAGGATTTCTATTTTTCTTGATTGTTGAAAACCATCATAATCGGTTTCACAAAACAGTCTAATTGGTTTTCCTCTTTCTCTCAATCTTCTGATTACCTCATGCCTGGAAAGAGTCAAGGGTAATTTTTCCTTTGCCAGTTCAAGTTCTAATACTGGATTTGATGGAGTTAGTGGTTTCTGGTCCTGCTCTTTGGGCTGTATCTTATAGCCACATCTTTCAAAATATGCTTCCTCTTCTTTTTTTGCAAGTTCACTATGTTTGAAATATGTTTTTATTTTCCACCAGCAGGTTCCTGTCCTCCACCAGCTGCCACTTCTGGAGAATCTCTGACTTCAGACTTCAGAATGTCCATCTTGGGGTCTGGGCTCGGCCTGCACCCCCTCACTGGCTCCTCAGAACTACTTACTCCCCTCACCCAGACACGGCCATGAGCCCATGGCCGCCTACAAGCACCCGAGGCCAGCAACAACTGGGCAGCCTCTCTCTACTCTTAATATTGCTATGAGAGCATTTTAATTTGTATGAGGTTCACATTATATCACTACTGAAAAATACTGATTTAGAGCATATAAGAAAACTTTGGAAAATAAAAAGGAAAAGGTAGCAACCTCAGAAAAGTGGGAAGGAGCTAAAAACAGGTCTTTTGTAGAAGGACAAATCAAACATAAGCATCTGAATATTTGTTCAAAATAATTAAGAACAAGATAAATGCAAGCTTGAACAGCAAAAAAAAAGTATTATACAGCTTGGCAAAACATCAGAAAATTGGATAATGGCAGGAGTTGTTAGGGATTTAAAGAAGCAGGAAACAACAGCTGGGGGTAGTGTGGATGACTTCAGCCATTCTAGAAAATGAGCCGCCAATACCTCATCCAATGAAACATACACACGTGCTATGGACCAGGAATTTCACTCTTGTGTCCAGGTAAATTATTGTACAGTTCCAAAGACACATACATATCAGGGTGCTCACTCCAATTTTATTTGTGGTGGCCAGCTAGTAGTGGCAACCTGGGTGTACAGCATGAGTGCTGCAGAGTAGTCAAAAGTAGTAGATTATTATAAAGTAGCAATATGTGCAACTGTGTGTGTGTGTGCAAGTGTGTAAAAGAACATAATATGTTTAAGGAACAGTCCTAAGATAAAATTATACATTCAGTCCATTAGAATATGGTGATCTATAAGGAAGGAGGATGGGGATGGAAATACAGCTTAGTGATAAAGAGAATACATGCATAAAGTACATAGAACAAAGAGGACTTGCCTGAGCCAGCAGTGATAATGTAGCTTGAACTGGAGAATATAATAAACTCCCTTCTACATTCTTAGTTGAAATAAAAAGAGACCACCACTTCTGGTTATTAGAAGAAATAAAGGCAAGTGCACCTAATTTATGTAAATGTTCTCTCATTAGAGGAAAGAAGACAAACACCCTGAGTTACAATCTGGGTAGTACTGAAATCCAAGTAACTCTAAGGCTTCATCTAAAAACGCAATGAATATTTACATTTTAAAAAATTTATTACAGTAAAATACACATTACCATTAATCCCTTCCAAAATAGTCCCCTTACTTTGAACATAAGTACCCGGTGATTCCTGCCACTTTCTGAAGCAGTTCTGCAAGTCGTTTTCTAAGGATCTGTGTTTGCACTGTAGTGGCTGGTTTGATAGCCTGAATCAATTCAAAACATTGATGTTTTGTGGTCATTTTGACTTTGAGGAAGAGCCAGCTGTCATATGGAGCCAGATGCCATGAGTAAGGTAGAGGAAGATGCTCCTGATGTTCACCAGCCTACCTTTCTGTCGCATGGCGCTCAGCAGCAGCGGTCACCATATTTTTTAGCATACCTTGTAGAGACTCAAAAGATTTCCAGAACTTGTTGAGAAAGCGGCAAGAACAATGAGATAAGTATGTCAAAAGGGATTGGGCTTTTTTAAGGGAATGAATGGCAGTGTCTTTGACTGTGCTAAAATTTTTAAATTTAAGTATTCACTGTATATTTTAACCACCACTTGTATTTGTCTGAGGAGACGGATTTTGTCCTAGCACTAAATCTCAGAATATTGTTTACCTTAGAATTGCACTAGTGCTTTTTACACTGTGCTCAGGGAGATCTTTAGCAAGAGATCATGCAGGAGAATTTGAAGTGATGGATTAAGAAGGAGGTAGAGAAAAAATGCAGAGGAGAAGCAAAACAAGGCTCAGGAGCTTCCAGCTTCCATTGAACTACTTTAGGCATTGTGTTTCCACATACGCTTTTATTTGAAGAAAGGATTCTGTGACTAAAAAGAAAAAAAAGATGGGAGCCATTCTCCTAGGCCTTTATATAAGATATTGAGCAACGTAATGAGCAGTCTCTTCAATGGCTGTTGCACAAAAGTTGCAGAGCATTCTTAATATCACTACTGCTTTTTTCAGCTAGACGGGAATGGAAACCATAATATTAGATCACTGTTTTCTGAAAAGAGTAATGTAGTACAGTGTATCTCTCCCTGGTAACAGAACTCACAGGACAGAGAGTGAGCTAAGGGAATCCACAAGCATTGATGGTTAACGTTCTTTGAACTAACTCACCAACATCCTTGTCAAGCTGCCCCCGGGATTAACAGCCCAAGGATATGTTCAATTGTTGACTGAAAAGTAATCATTCATTAGGGAAAACTAAAATCTTGCTGAAGACTTTCTATTCTTACCCTAATCAAAAACCGCCTTACTCCCCCAATACACCTGTACACAAGCACATATGCGTACAAACACACCTGCGTGGAAGTGGTTGCAGAGCACCTACAGCTACAGTCAAACCTCCTACAGTTGTCTGAAAGCTTCTCTCCAGTAACCGTGGTTTGAATAGTGGTTTCACTGAAACCCTGTTAAATATCTTCCAGAAAATGGGAAAGATGTTTTTTACCAAGACAGTTTTAAGATAAGTCACACCCAACCAGCAGCTACTTGACCACAGAAAAGCCTTACTGCCACCCCAGTTCTTCTCACAGACCAACAGAAGATAGGACATGAGATTCTAGGCTGGGGTCTGAGGCACTGAAATGGAGTCCGTGGCACATAAAACTGGCTTGCAAGCAACCAAGCACAGCCTCAAGGCAGGTTGGAAAGTTAGCTCATGGACTTCCAGCTAGCTTATATAGTAGTGGTGGAGTAGCTACTATTGAACTAAACTCCATGCAAACAGCAATTATTAACTATACTACAACAAGCAGAGAGAACCCAGAGCAGATATGACTAAATAAGAGGAACTTTATTGGCTTGCTAAGACACCTGTGACAAAGGACCACAAACTGGGATCTCTGTCAGTTCAGGGTGCAGTAATAAGGTCATGTAGACTAGATGAACTACTGGCATCAGAAACGTATTTCTCAGGTTTGGGAGCTGGAAGTGCAAGATCCGAACCCTCTCCTGGGTTACACACCGCCAACTTCTTGTTGCATCCACATCTGCAAGAAAAGGGCAAGAGAGTTCTATGTGGCCTCTTTTATAAGGGTGCTAATCCCATTCATGAATGTTCCACCTCCGTGAGTTCTTTACCTCCCCAAAGCTCCACCTCTTACTTTCACCACATCACATTTCATATGATTTCAGCCTATGAATTTAGGAATGGGCGTAAACACTCAGTCCATAACACTCATGACTTGGACAACACAATGTTATAGTCTCACTAGTCTGGTGGCCAGGAGTCGAAGACCAAAGTATTGGCAGTTAGTTCCTTTTAGATTCGATGAGAAAAATCTGTTCTGTCCCTCTCCCCTTGGCGTTCATGGTTTCTCGGGGGATCTTTTGTATTCTTTGCCTTATGGAAGCATCATACCAGTTTTTTTACTTTATCTTCACAGACAAAGGATGCGGATCTCCATCCCTGTATGTATCTGTACCCTAATTTCCAAGGACTCTACTCATATTGCATTAGATTCCATCCTAATTATTTCATTTTAGCCTGATTCCTTTGGTAAAGACCCTATTGCCAAACAGGTTCATATTCAGAAATATGTGCCAGGACTTCAATATATGAACTTTGAGGGAGACAACTCAACCCATGGCAATAAGCAGACTGGTTTTTCTCCTCAAAGGTACTCCACTGTTCCCCATGGCACATGGAAACACACTTGAAGCAGAAAACAACAGTCTTGCTGAATTTAGATTGGCATGAAAGCCCAGCAAAGTAAATAGAAATCGAGGGTTATATCTCAAAAAACAGTACCCCACTGAAGGGAGTGTAGAAAATATGCACACAAACTGCCCTTAAAATCTTGCCTTTGGAACTCCACGTGTACTGAGTCAGGCACTAAGAAACCCAGCAAAAAGTTATAAGGGGAAAAATTAAAAAGGTAAGAAATCTCAGCAGCTATCACATGTGTCTTGATTGGTTCTGAGGCAGAGTGGCACATGGAAGAGGGCAACAGTTCATGGCAGCAGAACACATTGTAAACAGCCTACCCCCACCCAGGGAGCATGTAGCTCTCACACAGTCTCCATGCCCTCCTCTTCCACAGGCTCAGAATGTATACAAAGTAAGCACCCTGGCTTCCTGCTGAATCACATAGTTAATCTTTTAAACTTCCCAAATTAACACAATAAACAATATCCCAGAAGGGTAAAGACATGTCCTTTTTACCCCAAGATTTGCAACTGCTGAGTTACTTAGCCAAACCTCTCCACTCTCCAAGTTGGCACAATGTATCAACCATAACAACATGCCTCAGAGACATAGGGTAAGGGTTCAAACTTTGCCAAATGTAGAGGATTTGGGTAAACTAGAAAGCTTTCTATTGAGTCTCTAGAAAAGCCACACTTCAAGATTAAAGGATATACCTGAGCCCCAAATTCAGGGAAAACTGAAATAGGAGAGCTGGCAATCAAGTCTCCCTATGCTGAGGTGAAATGCAGGGATTGCTCTACTTTAGAGAACAAAATGTAGTGCTTTTCAGAGTAAGAAAATAGAATCCAGAGTCTCTAGAAAAGTGACAGCAAACCTTTTAGAGCTTTCAATGATACAAACAGCATACTGCTATATGTATGCCATAGGTTTGCCACCACTGCTTTAGACGATATCACTCATAATGTCCAATATTTAATCAAATACTTCTGAAAATACAACACAAATGAGGAAAATGTGAGAAATAATCAAGAAATAAAATAGTCAATAGAAGTAGACACAGAGGCAACATAGACCTTGGATTTAGCAGAAAAAGCTTTTAAGTAGCTATAAGAAAAGTTTGGGGTTAAGATAAGATAAATGCATGATTCATGTTAGGTATGTTAAGGAGGTACTAAAAAACATATCCATCACAATAGTATAATGATGCACCATTTTAACAAATCAAAATCATACAAAGCCCGTGAGGTACAAATTATCAAAAATCTGAATAAAGGCAAGATAATAATAATGTCACATCATTTCATTGCAGCTGAACAAAAAGAGAAAAATCAATACTAATCTTGTCATTATATAAAGTTTTTCATAGAAAAAAATAATAAAATATGAGGGAATATTTCCCCACATATGAAAAAAACAACATTAGACCCAAGAAAGTCAGCAAAATCCATACAGACTACAAAGAAAGCTTGCTGGGACACAGCATAACCAAACTGATGAAAAGAAAAGTCTTGGAAGAATCCAGAACAAAAGTCACTGCACACAAAAGGAGAGCAACAAAAATAATGGCTGATTTTTATCAGAAACAAGAACAGGAAGAGAGAACTCTTCAAAGTGATGGAAGGAAAAACTCCAACTTAAACTCTACATCTAATGGAAATATTCTTCAAAATTGAAATAAAAATATTTTCAGATCACTGAAAGCAGAAAGAATTCATCTGCCACAGTCCCATGCCACTATAAATGCTTAGGAAGCTGTTTGGACTGAAAGAAAATGGTATCAGATGGAAATCTGGATCTACAAACAATAAGGAAGGGCACTGAAAATAGTATGGATCATTTTTTCTTAGAGTTAGTGAAAGAAAATTAACTGAAGCAAAGTAATAATACTGTATTGTGGGGCTTACAAAGCAGAATTAACTATATGACAATAGAACAAAGGACACTGGGGACTAATGAAATTACACTTTTTATAAGATTCTTATATTAAATAAAGAGTGGTATAATATCAGTTTCAAGTAGACTGTGATTAAGTGTGCACATTATAAATCATAGATAAAAGACTTTTATAGAAATACAAAGAAATAACTGTAAATAGAGAAAATATTCAAATGTTTAAAAATACTCAATCTAAAGAGTCAAAAAAAGAGCAAGTAAAGAAAGAAACAGAGAAAAAAAGCAAAATGAAAAATTATTAAAAAGCAAAAATGACTCTCAATGGTTACCCAAGTTGTGGTCTGAGGCAAACTGGAGTTTGAAACCTAGTCCTGTAATTTACCATCTGGGCAACCTTGTCAAACCTGAACCTTTACAAGGAACTTCCTTATCTGTACATAGTAGTACCTGTCTCCACAGAATTATTATATGAATTTCAAAAATTAATGCCACTTAACATAGAAACTGGTTGTAATAAGCTAACAATAAATACAAATTGGAAACAACATAAAAATTTCAGTAGTTTTCAGTCAGCTTCCTATTACTGCAACAAAATACTTGATGTAATAAACTTAGTAAGAAGAAAGATTTATGCTGGCATACATTTTTGGAGGTTTTAGTCAATGGCCAGATGGCCCTGTAGCTTTTGGGTCTGTGATGGTGTAATAATACATCAAGTATGTGACCAAGGAAGCTGCTCATGTCCTAGAAGCCTAGAGGCAAAGAGAGACAAATAGGAGGAGCAAAGGACCCAAAATCCCCTTCAAGGTCATGCCTACCAAAGACTTAGACCTCCCATTAGGCCCCACACCTCTGAAAGATTCTACCACTTCCCAAAAGCACCAAGCTGGTGAGTAGGCATTTCACATGGGCCCTTGAGAAACCATTAAGATTCAAACTACAGCAAAATACTCCAAGCAGAAAGATTAAACCATATGAAAGATAAGAGATGACATTTCTTTCTTTAAGACCCTACCGATATATTGATAGCTTGTGAAATCTTCATTAACTCAACCAAGAAGAAATAGTTGCTCTGTCTTGAAGGATTCCAAGGCATTTATATATAATTCTGTGGTAGCACCCATAAAATTTAATTATACTCTCTTCTTAATTACACTTCTTATTTTGAAAATTATCCTTATACATTTGCAAGAATAGAATGAGAATTCCATGTAACTTTTAAATGGGAAAATGTTCCATCAGTGGTAGCATCTATAGTATTGTATTCAATGTCACAATCAGAATGCTTTCATTGACACAATCAAAACACAGAACATGTTTGTCACCATCATGATCCCTCATGTTGCCCCAAAAGAAACACAGCTATTTCCCACCTGCCGCCTCCCTAAGTCCCTGGAAACCTCTCATCTGTTCTTTAATTCTATAATTTTGTAATTCTCTAATATTACAAAATGAAATGATATAGTGTATTATCTTTTGGGGATTTTCCCCAAAAATCTCTGAAGATTAACTTAATTCCCTATAAATTACTTGTTCTGTGTATCACTGAATGTTACTTGTTATTGTTGAGTAGTATTCCATACCACAACTTGTTTAAGCACTTGTTGAAGGATATATGAGTTGTTGCCAGTGTTGGACTACTTCAAGAAAAGCTGTAATGAACCAACATGTACAGGTTTAAGTTTTCGTTCCAAGATTAAATGCCTAAATAATATGGTATTCACATATTTATTTTATTAAGAAACTGTCAAACTTTTGTGCAGAGTGACTCTGCCTTTTTACATTGCCACTAACTATATAGAAGTGAGAATTTCTGGTATCTTTATCAACATTTGATGGTACCACTGTTTTATCAGGTTAGCCATTCTAATGATTGTTTAGTAATATTTCATATCATTGTGTGTTAAATTTGCATTTCTCTAATGGCTACCAAGTTCACAATTTTTTATCTACTTCCTTTATATCTGTATATCCTCTTGGTGAAATGTATGTTCATATATTTTGCCTATTTCTAATTGGATTCTGTGTTTTTTATTATTAACTTCACATAATTATTCATGTATTCCATATAGTAACCCTTTGTTGGATTCATGGTATGCAAATATTTTCTTTCAAGCCATAGTTTGTCTTTTTTCATCACCTTAACAGTATGTTTTACAGAACAGAAACATTTAATTTTTCTGAGGTTTTATCTATCAGCATTTCCTCTTATGGGCTGCAGTGTTCATACTAAATTTAAGAGCTTTCTTCCTCACCCTAGCTTTCCAAAGTTTTCTTCAATGATTTTTCCTAAAATTTTAAATTTTCCTCTTTTTTAGTGTACAATTTTAGTACTATAAATTGTCTTCTTAGCACTGATGTAGCTATATCCCACACATTTAGGTATGCTGTATTTTCATTCTGCTTAATGCAAGAACTACGTTATACATGTGTAACTTCTATAGTACCTTGTGCTGAATTACTCTTATTGGAAGTGTAGAAATCTTACATTCCCTTACCCTCCACTATTCATCTTAAATATGTCCAATTATACATTTATAACCACATCAGACAGTGTTATAAGTTTTGCTTCTACCATCAAAAATAATTTAAAGAACTCAAAGGGGAAAGAGAAATGTATTATATTCATCATATTTTTTCCTCTTTCCATTGTTCTTTTTTCTCTGATGTTCCAAGATGATTCTCCTCTGGTTAGAGAACGTTTTCTAGCTGTTTTCAGAATAGTTTTGCTGCTTTAGTCTAATATTTATATGGAGAATGTCTATTTCTCTTTCATTCCTGAAGGATATTTGCAAATTGATTGAGAGCTGACAGTTCCCTTCTTTGAAAACCACAGTGCCTTATCTTTCTAGACTGCATGGTTACAAAAGTGAAACCTGTTTTTGTTGAACTGCTCTCCACTGAGGCATCATTTCTCTCTCCCTCCCTCCCTCTCTCTCTCTTTCTCTCTCTCTCTCTCTCTCTCTCTCTCTCTCTCTCTCTCTCTCTCTCTCTCTCTCTCTCCCTCTCTCCCTCTCTCTCTCTCTTCCTGCTCTCTACTGCTGCTTTCAAGACCATTCTTCATATTTAGTTTCAGAAGTTTGTGTATTATGCATCTTTGGGTACATTTTTTGAGTTTATCCTGCTTGGGATTTAGTCAGCTTCTTGAGTCCATGGATTTCAAGTTTCATCCAATGTAGGGATCTTCAACCATGATTTCATCAAATATCCTTGAGTTTTATAATCGTTTTTGTGTTTCTCTGGGACTTCAGTGACACAAATATTAGATCTTTTGTGATAGTCCCCAAGTTTCCATGACTGCTGATTTTTCCTAATGTAATGTATTTCTGTTGTTCAAATTGGGTCATTTCTGGGTTTTAGCTTCCTTCAGAAGCTTGGGCTCTCCACCGGCCCCTCATGGAAACACTGTCTGGGAGAACAGCCAGGAGCGCCGCCTTTGTTCTCATGAGAACTGAGGATTCCCTCTCAGCCTTTGCTCTCTAGCCATCACTGCCTAAAAGTCTTATTTTCTAGGGTTCTGTACAAATAGGTTGAGTGTGTTCTTTGCCTCTCTGTCTCTCTGTCTGTGTGTGTGTCTCAGTCTCCATCTGTGTGTGTGTGTGTGTCTGTGTCTCTCTGTCCTCTCTCTCCCTCCCTCTCTCTCTCTCTCTCTCTCTCTCTCTCTCTCTCTCCCCCCCCACTCCTCCTGATACTGGTTGGCATTTTGAGTTGCCAGTTTTTAAACCCCACTTTGGGATATACAAAACTGAAAGAAAGGAAAAGAAAAGGGCACTTACCATTGTGTCTTTTCCTGGGTCCCAAGAGCCTAAACAAGGTGACTTCCTTTCTCAATCTTTCACTACCTCTTTATGATATAGATATATAGAGATGTAGATCTTTTCCAAGAGGTTTTCCTTATGTCTAGCAAAGGAAATAAGAAAATATATGCATCTACCCAGAAGTGAAAATACTGAATTGCACTTCATTTTTGCACAATATTTTCATCCACTGGAAGGTTTTGAAAGGAAAGACCAAGCTTTACACAATTTTATTTCCTCGACATCCAGTAATGCCATGTTTCCAGTATATGCCTGCCAAATGAGTACATGTATAAATGCCATGCCTAAGTGCCCATGAAAAATCCTTTGCCATGCCCAGTACTTTCCACTCGTCATTACGGCCTCTCATATACTAAGATGCACCTGTAACTCACTTGCTTATAGGAACAGAGTCAGGACCCTGAGATTTCCTCATTCTGTGCCAAGGACTTGCATTCTGCTTTGATTGTGTGTGTCCTGATGTCCTACTATGTGGAAGCAGGCCAGAGACAAGAACAAAGGCCACAGTCATGAGGTATGAAAGGTGCACCTTTGACATTGGCTACAGAGGGAGTAGCCAGTTCCCCCATGGAGGAAGCACCAGAAAGCCTTCAGAGGGGCTGTGCTTGACTGTTTTCATTTCATCTCCCCATTTGCTGCTGCTTCCAAAGCTGCTAGATTGGAAGCAGAGAGAAGAACACAGGAGAGCTTTGGGGACTTCTCAAATTGAAACAAAATTGCATCTCATTAAAATGTGCACACACACTCACACACAGCATACTGGAGTTATGGGTTACATGAATTCCCAGATCACTGGGTAATTTATTCTGTTCCTATTCCCACACTGTTGAGAGGCACAGAAGTACAAACTAGCAAACATAAATAATGAACAGCTTTAGTGCCTTTATCAATCATAAACATTGTGCTAAGTCCCTCAGGAAAGGCTTGTAATAAATCCTCCATTCATGGTTTGGGGTGCCCAGTCCCTGGCAGGGGGACTTGTGAGCCGGTCTCCTTGCCTCCACATTATTCAAGGCAGAGAGCCTATACTGCTCCTGCTTTTTAACCAAGATCAGTCAACTTCACACCCTCTTTTCCTTCAGAGAAACAAATATGATTAAACCAACTCCACACAATACAAATTTAATGTAAACCACACAGGAAATTTAAATTTTTCCAGGACTCACTTTTTTAAAAAAATGGGAAGAAATAGATGGAATTAATTTTCACAGAACGTTTTATTTAACCCCCAAATACCGTGAAAACTCTAATTTCAATGTGTGATCAGTATCTTTAAAGGATTATCAGGCTGAGGATAGAGCTCAGCAGCACAGCACCTGCTTAGCAAATGCAAGGTCATGAGTTTGATCCCAGGTACCAAAAAAAAAGAAATTCTCTAAAAGATTATTAATGAGACTTTTTTCCTTCTCGTATTAAGTCTGAAATCCAGTGTGCATTTTAAATTTATGGTTTACATCAACTTGGACAAGCACATTTCACTCATTCAACAGCTACATGTGGCTAGTGACTGGCAGACTGGAGAGTGTAGATCTAAACCAAGAACAAATAAATGAATAAATGAAGAATGAATGAATGCACGAGCAAGTGGGTGAATGACTGAGTGGTGAGTCAGTGCATGAAAGTGAGTGAGCAATGTTTGAGTATCTAACAAATGCATGAATGAATAAATGAGTAGTTGAGTATATGAGTAGCTGAATGAATGAGTACTGAATGATGAATAAGTGAATGAATGAGTATATGAATGCACAGATGATGGGTAAATAAATGCATGCATGCATGAATGAAAAAAGAATTAATGGATAAATGAATGAATGAACTGAAGCCTCAGAGGCCCCCTGCTTGCCCTTGGTCTCCATCACACAGGCTGACTGGAGATGGGGAGTGGGAGCTGTTGTCCTCCTGATTGTCTTGAGTGTAAAATGCCCAGCCTTCCATGCACGCAGCCAGTCCCACTTCCCAGAGTCCTTCAGGTATCCTCAGTCCTCATGGAAGCCCTGTGAATGCTGAGGGGTCTGCAGGCATCCTGGGGTGGACCCAAGGCCTGGCAGACAGCCTCACACCCACTCTGCCACCCTCTCTGCTCCAAAGTCACCACCATGATAAGCCCTGTACAGCTGAGAGGCTGTTGACCTTGGTCGGCTCCTTGC
Source organism: Dinomys branickii (assembly GCA_004027595.1). Classification (NCBI taxonomy): domain Eukaryota; kingdom Metazoa; phylum Chordata; class Mammalia; order Rodentia; family Dinomyidae; genus Dinomys; species Dinomys branickii. The sequence continues at coordinate 81,065 of PVLD010007805.1, forward strand.
TGGGTGGAAGGCACTGGCTCCAGCGGTTTTCCAAAGGCAGCCAGGCCCGGGACGGTGGAGGGAGGGAGAAGCTGCCTTCATGGGGCGGGCAACAGCTCCCACCCTGCCCTGCACTTCACAGTTTACCTGAACCTTGAGCAGGATCTATAATTCCCCCCTCCCAGGATCGGTATCCAAGAAGCGCTCAACCTGGAAGTCCATTTCCAGGCAGTGCCCAGCCTGGGGTCAGGCAAGACTTTTACCTAGAGCTCTGGTAAGGGCCAAAGCATGTGTGCAAAACTCTCAGGTCCCCAAGAGCTGGGAGCAGGCCAGCAAGAGAGGAAAGGGGAGCGAGATGCCGCTGGAGAGGAAGGCAAGCCTGGCCAGCCTTGCAGGCCTGGGAGGGGAAATAGTCCTAGAAATTCTATACAGCCAGAGCAGATGCCTGGTTGCCAGGACTAGAGAAAGGAAAGATGCAGAGTGACTTCTGGGGTGTGGGGTTCCCTATGGGCTGGTGGAACTGGGAATTGGGTGGAACTGGATGATAGTGGCCCTGTGGGGTACCACTGAATTGTATTCCTCAGAGATGGTTAAAATGGCCAATTTTGTGTTACACATATTTATTACAATCTTTGTAAATGAGTGTCAGCTCTCCAACAAGCTGTAATGGTGGCACAAGGTGATAATCCCAGCACTGGGGAGGCTGAGTTAGGATGAGCACAAGTTTAAGGCCAGCCTGGCTACATAGTAAAACCCTATCTCAAAAACCTGGAAGTGGGGGCTTCTCAGTCAAGTCCAACTCTCCTTTCCACGAGCACTGCCTATGCACATTCTTTGCCCTGGTTCAGAACATCTTAGACAGCCCAACAGGCAAGCCCTGATCCAGTGATACATTCCACCAACTGCAGAGCAGCATGGTCAAAAAACAGTTACAAACTTCCGGGTCTCCAAGAGTTGATATAGTCTATCTCTGACAAGTGCCACAAAGAGCTTGTTTAGGGGGTAAGTGCCAAATTAAAGGTAGAGCCCTAAAATCCTGACCTTACTCCCCTGTTCATTAGGGAACTTTAATTTTTGGGGTCTGTAAACCCTGCCTGATGTTATTTGTGAGCTCAGCTTGTGCAGCACCGCCGGGGGATAAAGAGTTGCATAAATTTCTACTTCTCACTGGGTAAAATAGGATTCCTCTTAGTCCTCCAAAATTTATTTCCTATCAAGTTTTATAGGGATGGAGGAGAGAGGAATTTAGGTCTAAGATGTTGGGATTTCAGCATCCACTCTATCTTTCATGATTGGAAAACCTTTCATCCCACTCTGTCTTGAGCGTTCTAGATTTAAGAAACCTAATTGCTCCCCTGTCCCTCTTGATCATTTAGTTGCCTTCCCTACAGCTTTTATGTATTTGTCTCCTTTCTCTCTCTAAAAAAGAAGTGATTGGAATGCCTTAAAATACTAGGAGAGACAGAAGCGGTGACTTCTACCCTGAATCTACTGCACGGTTGGCCCATCAGATTCGTGAGCGAGTTCAATGCATCCTGTTCCCAGGCTCCTGGGCTCACAGCTGCTGATGATCCAGCCCCTGCTGTCTTCAGCCTTTGCCTGCCTCCTCCTTGTGAGTTCACAATGCCCCAGGAACCCTGGCATCTTTCACTTTGCAAATGCATAAAGATGCTCTGGAACTTGGAGCTCTGACATGTGCTCCCACTGAACAGAAGAGAAATGGCTTTGAAGGATGAATAGGAGTTTGTCAGGGTAGAAAACAATCCCCTTGTTCTTAATGGGAGCAAACTATATGGGAGGAAGCAGTGAAGATGTGAGATCTAAGGGAAACAGGAGCCAGGGGTCTATGGGCAGAAGATGCATCTAGAAGGCAGGTAATGAGAGAAGTCAAGTTTTTTCAGAACTTCCTGTAAGCCCCACACTAATAGGAATGGCAAGGCAGTGTGCCCCAAGGCAAAGAGCCCACCACTGGGGCTGCTGCTATTAACACTGTACATTGAGATGGCTTTTCTCACCTCCTCCCTGTGGAGCAAATGTTAGCTCCCAGGTCCTAGAGTGTCACATTAAATATCCAGTTAGCAGAGACCTATGATGTGCCAGGCAGGAAGCTAAGCATGGAGGATGGAAAGAAGAGTATCCTGGGTGATGGAGACTTCACACACACATGCACATGGCCATGTACCCCAAACACACAGAGGACACTATCCCCTCAGCTTCGATGTCCAGAAAGACTGGTAGTGCCTTTCTAATAGACACCAAAACGTCTGACACCTCCTCCTCCAAGGTTCCCACTCCATCAATACTTCTTCAGGCACCCTCAAAACCCACTGGGCTGGGGACATGGTTCACTGGTAGAGCTCTTGCCTTGCATGCACAAAGCCCTGGGTTGGATCCCTATCACCATTAAAAAAAAAAAATCCACTAACCAGGAGATTTGCTTCCATTCCAGAATATGAAGAGTTTAGACTATAACCATGTCAAGAGAACTAATATGCTCCTTGAGAACCTCATTCCGTGGTGCTAATGAGCGAACAATAACTATTGCTGTGCTTAGATCCAGTTCTGTCAGCAAGTTTGCTGTGGTGTGACTGTGTCCCCCAAACATGCTGGGGAAACTAAAACCCCAATGCAACAGTGCGAGGAGGGCTTGAGGTCACAAGGCTCCACCTCTATGGATGCATTCATGCTGGCTATAACAGGGCTTGAGACTGAGTTCCTCTCTCTCTCTCTCTCTCTCTCACTCTCTCTCTCTCTCTCTCTCTCTCTCTCTCTCTCTCTCTCTCTCTCTCTCTCTTCCTTCTCTTTGCCTTTCTGCCATCGGATTTCTCAGCAAGAAAGCCCTTTCGTCACATGCTAGCACTTTGATCTTGGATTCCAGCCTCCAGAACCATAAGCCAAAGAAATCTCTGCTCTTCATAAGTTACCCTGTCTCAAGTTCTCTGTTAGAGCAGCACGAAACAGGCTAGGGATATAGCTCAGTGGCATAAGCGCCTGCCTGAGCAGCACAGAACAGACTAGGACAGACTGCAAGCTTCTGGAAAGTGAATCCCCTTTACCCTAAACTCCATTTTTAGACCCACACATCTTAGTATCAGGGTTCTGGCATCTTTCAGTGTCTGACTCAAATGGTCAGCACCGCTGTGAAGACTCCCTGGGCTCCCCATGGAACCACAGCCCTTTGCCCGGGCCCCTGCTGGGCAGCGACCCACATCTTATCTGTCTTGCTGATGTCCCCTCACCAGGTCAGCTCCTCAAGGGCAGGGACTCTGTCTCCTTCATCTCTAACCCACAACAAGAAGCACCACACCAGGCATGTGGTAAGAACTTGATCTGAAAGTGACAGATGAGTAAATCGCAGAAGTTCAAGGAGCGTACCCCCTTTCAGTTTGGCCTTACAGGCTGTTCTCCAGTCCCCTCGCACCTGGGGCTCCATGTCAGTCCTTCAGCTGTAGCTGTTTGATGATGTGATTCCTGAACGTTGTTGCTGGTGACAGGTGGGCCAGTATACTCCTGCCCTCACGTGATCCCCGTCCCTCAGCAGCAATGAGGCCGCAAGCACCGCCACATCAGGGCGGTCCCTGGAACCTGCAGCCCACTCCTATGTCCAGTGCGCACATCAAGGGCTGGTGTCACATGCACTGGCACATGGCTCAATCCTAAGCTTCTGCCTGCAGTTCTGGCTTCTTCTCATGCTGAGGACCAGCACCAGCTAATTCCCCATCTGGATGCACAGGGCAGAGGCTTGGAAGAATGGCAGAGATGCCAGATCCTAAACCCCATGGCATAGGTCCACTTTTCCTGCTCCCTTACTCCAAAGGAAGCTAAATGTTCAGCAAATAATTTAATAGAAAATCATAAAATGACTCTCCAAGGTGGCGAGAGGGTAGACTAGGGGACATTAGTAGTTGAAGAACGATATGAGAGCAAGTTCTCTGCATTTCACTTCTGTCCCCTGTGCGTGCCAGCCTGGGTATTGGACAGTCCTGCCTCTAAGTATGAACAAAAAGTTTTAAAAGAAAGAAAATAGAGACCGAGGAGGGAGGAGCCCAGTGGAGACGTGGCAGGGAACCCCGTAGCCAGGGCCAGTGGTGCTCTGCTGCCCACAGGAGTTCCGCCAGTGTAGCCTGAGTACCCCAGCTCCTCACTGTCTCATAAGCAAGGCTGGTAACTCTTCGCCCTCTCCCTGCCCCACTCACATGCGGCACCCAACCCCGGCCCCTCTTGGCCCACGTTCCCCCTAATACCTCATTCCGTGCTTCTCTGAGCTCAGGTCCTAGGCAGGCCTTGCTGCTCTGTCCTAACACATCACTGTCCATGCTTAACTCCCATTTGCAGTCTACTAGATATGTTTACTCATGTCTGAACCCCAAATTCAGACACAACTATGTGGAGCATTGTCCCCCAGAAGCTTGTAGGTGCTGTGTAAATTACTGACTACAAATCTGAATTGCAGGGTAGTCTCTGACTCCACCTTCAAAACTAAATCCAAACCTCACCTGTCAGCCACCCCTGGACTCCCGATATCCACTTTGCTTTGGTGGGTTTCTTCATCTGCACTCTGCTCATTTTCCACAGCAAATAATCAGTGTGACTCTCTAAAAAAGACAACTTGCAAAATCAACATGCTTTGGCTTGAGCTCACTGGGGTCCTCAGGAGCAAAGCAACACTAGCCCAAATTGTACCAGAGAAGATGCCTTCTGTAGGACCCATGGAGAGGGATTTGCTCCAGCTCATAAGTTCTGAGTCTCCAACTCATTTGAGAAATTTAATTATAGCTAACAAAGCAGATTAACAGCTTTATACTGTGTTAGTATAAATACATCTTCCCTTTGTCTTAATTGCTGCTCAAGTCCCAACACCCAAGTTCCTATGTACCTCTAACCAGCTCACCCCAGGGGGTTGGAACTAAATAAAGCAGGACTAGAAAACTTAGGAAGGGTGTTCCTGCCTTGAATAGGGATGTGTAGGCCACACTGTTCATGATCACATGCAGGCCCATCATCAGGGAACTCTTCAAGGTTCTGGATTACTCACGCTATAGTCATGGACCTACAAGTTTCACAAGTATTCTCCAACCTGTGTGTGATATCATCTCCTGTTGTTTATCCCTCAATTCTAGAGTAACAATTCTCAAAATCTGATCTACACACCAGCTGCAACAAAATCACTCTGGGCATTTGTTAAAAAAAAAAAAAGAATTCTGAGTTTCACTGAGACCCTCTGAATCAGAATCTCAGATGGTGTGGCCAGGATGCCACATTTAAATAATCTGTCCCAGAAAAGTCTAAGTGTCATCCATACCTTTAATGATTTGAGGTCTGCACTTTGCTTCCAAGAGGAGGAAGAGGAGGAGCAGGAAGACAGCGGTAACAGCAATGATAGTAGTAGTGAAAGCTACAATAAACTTCTTTTTTATTTCCTTGGTACTTACCACTTATAAAGTTCTTTTATTACAGCATTTAATTCTCACAATAACTTGATTGTTACGCTCCCATTTGTGGATGTGGAAGGGGCTGAGACTTACTTACAAAAAGGTTAGAAGACTTACCAACCCAGCCAAACACTCTCTCTGAGCTGTTTTCCAGAAATAACACACATGAATCAATTGACTCATCCTTTCCCACCTCCACAACCAAGGAGGTGCTGGCCAGACAGGTCTCAGCTCAGAGCCAGAGAATCATTAGACTGGACAACCAAACCCAGGACTTTGCAGCATGGTCTATCCACCCAGGAAGACCCCAACCACCTTAGCCAACAGCTACAAACCTGGTGAAGAAGCTAGTTAGCTTCCATTCCATGTACTCATCAGAAATACTGTACAACAGTTAGAAGACCTGGAGTTCATTGTGACTGTGTCTCCTAACCAGGTGTCTGTCATTGGACAAATCATCTCATATAAATCTCACCCTTTGTACAATGACAGTTTGTTAAGAGTAAATGAAAATAATGTTTGAAAATGTTTTTTGCAGTTATAAAGATAAACACATTCTCTATTAATCAATGCTAGTGGAAATGTGGTCATTATCTTTGGGTTTTGAGCTCAGACACCCCCCCCATCTCTCCCCTTCTAACTCTCACTGCTTCCCTCTGGCCTGCGTATCATCATATTTGCCCAAGCTGGGAGGCAGGAGCCCAGAATCTCAGCCCAGGATGGCTAGTGGTAACTCAAAGGCTGTTTCTCCTCCACCCTTTGTAGCAGTTCAGAAAGGCAAGACACAGCCATAAATTGTGTACAGGAAGGACAGTGTGTCACCAAAGGGGCCATTACCTCCTTAGAAGTCAAGCAACATAGATTAGAATGGAAATTATTTGGGATCTTCATCAGTTGGCTGAAATTGTTCAAGGCTCAGCAATTCACTGAGGTTTGCCTCTGGGTCACTGATTTTAGTAGTGTGTGTGTGTGTGTGTGTGTGTGTGTGTGCTTGCTTGTGCTTGCGTGTGCTTGCATGCGCGCATACACTCACATAGGCTAGTACACATTCCATATTTTGTTGAGACTCAAAACAGAAAAGAAAAACAGAAACCACTTTAAGTTCCACGGGCCTCAGATCGTTCCAAGACTTGGAGTTCTTAGCCTAGTGACCTGGCTATTTCCTCGCAGGAGGGCTCCAGGGGGCAAAAGCATTGCAAAAAAGGTTCAGCATGGGACCTCTGGGAAACCCATCTTCAGAAGATGGAAAAGCTACAGTCCACAACAGGACAGGACAATCTAGAGCTAAAGGACATCTTTAGAGATGAGGCTGCACTTCCGGGAAGATGGCGACCGGGTAGGCAGCAGAGAGAGAACCTCCCAGAGGATTACCACCCAAACAATGAAATATAGCAATATGAAGACAGAAATGAGGACTTCCGGGAAGAAGACAACCAGCCGAGAGAGCGAGTGCGGAGGGAAGAACGGCTTCAGCTCCTGAACCCGACAGAGAACGCACTACTGGGACAAACTGCGCCAAACCAGGCAGCACTCCGGGATCCTGCTCAGAACCCCACCCCCGCAGCCAGCGCTGCGCGAACTGGAGCAACAGCGACCGGCCAGCGGGATTTCTGAGTCGGGGAAAATCTCCATCCAGGGAAAAACATCTGAATGGCACTCCTGTCTGCACGATCACAGGGTGAGTTAAGTGCGCGCTCTAACCGGTTTTTCCTGAATCGGGAAGAAGCTCAGCCAAGCGAGAGACATCAAAGCAGCTTTAAGAACTGCAGGATCTCCCGGGTGGGAAGACCTACTTAGGCGCCCCAACGGGTTTTGTGAGGGGGGAAGGAGCTCCACCCAGGGAGGATCACCTGAGTGGCCTATCTGCAAGAATCCTGGGGTGGCGAGCTATTTATTCGCCCCGGCCAGGTCTTGGGGTAGGGAGTAGAAGCAGAAATCTCAGCAGACAGCTTAAGGGACATTCTCCCAAAGAGAAGTAACCATTGGAGCAGCCTCTGCAGCAGACCTTTGCCTGCTGAACTGTCTGTGGAATTTATAGCTCCACAGTTTGAATCTGATACCCAAAAATGGGAAAACAGAGGAACAAAAC